>JAMXBB010000003.1:58724811-58835556 GCA_024138015.1 Lumnitzera littorea | reverse complement strand
TTGTATCACAATTTAAGTTACGAGTCACAACGTCCAAAATGGATCTCATTACGAGAAAATACGCTTGAAAACAATCAAAATGGACTATAAGTTCATAACGATCCGAGCTAAAACAAAAAAGTTATATACGATTCGATAAAAAGTTTAAATCGACAATTTCACATAACTAAGTGAAATAAACCTTACAAATTACGATACTAGTTTAACTTTAAATCCTTAAACTTTCAAATTTTTATTATTCTCAAGTGATTTTGATATTGATCCTGAGCTACTACTAAATTACTATGATCCTTGAATCGACTATGGCTAAGTAAGTTTTCTTAATGATTACATACTTGTTTATGTTTGTAGTTAATGGATATAAGTTATGATCAATAAATGAATGTATATGGAGTTAGGTTATGCTTGTGTATAATAATTGTTATTAATGGTGAATTTACTTTAAATTACAATAATGTAATGATTGTTGCATAGTAGATTTACTAAGAATTGATTGTTTGTGACTTGGAATTATCACTAAATAAATAGGACCTAATTTTACTTGACTAGAAAAGTTAACTTGGATCACGTATAATCATGCACCGTATAACTAATTCCGGTAGTCATATTACACGGAGGTAATAAGAGGCCATACTTGGGTTGATTATTGATTGTTATAGATTTCATACGATGCACACATGTGATATGACCTTACCCTGGCCTGTGGGATGACTAGGCATTGGAGGTGCCAACCGCCTGACTAAGGGTCGAGTCCAAAGGCCTTTGTTTAGGGGTAAGTGAGGGCTGCATGAACCTACTCACAATCATATGTAGAACTCATTTTTGACAAAACTGATAATGGATATACCATTACATTTTAAATACGAAACATGGAGTTTCATTATGAAATAAGTTCCAATATGATACCCGAATCTGACTGTACTGATATATCTCCAACCCTGACTTCAGAGGGCATTAAATCTGAGTTACATTTAATACCTGGTCACCTACATGTATTTATTTAGCATACTGATTGTCATGCATTCATTTGATTAAACTTAATTATTGTATAACTTAATGACTGTATGGTTAAAGAGATTATCTCACTTAGCAAGTTAGCTTATACCCTTGTAGTCTTCTTTCGCAGGTCGAGTTATTTGTAGAGTCGAGCCGTTGCATTCTTAAGGTTAGTGTTCTACACGAGGTCAATGTAGAAGCTGGACGTGATCAGAGACTACTTTTGATAGTTTATAGAGCTGATTATGTAATTGAGTGATACTAGTTTGACTTAAGATATGTTTTACATTTCTTATCTGTAAATTCTTATATAAATAGATTATGTGTTATGTTTTTATAATTTATTATTTATCATGAAATGATATTATTTATGCTTGCGCACTCTAAATAGTTAGTTGTAGCTATAGCCTTATATATTGTATAAAAGGGTCATCGATTTTAAGAGAATTCAATCTGCAATCCTTTGTACGGTATACGGCGACTACCATGAGTAGTCCCCTCGGGTCGTGATATTAGCTCTCTAAATACCACAAGGTTTGGTGATTAAAGTATACAGCAAATTCCTTAGTCAACTAGTAATGCTACCAAGTTTCTAAAGCTAAGACTAGTGCATACAACTCCTTTTCATACATAGAATAGTTTAAATTAGATCCCTTGAGCTTCTTAATAAAACAAGCACTTGGTAGGTAGTCTTATATGAAAACTACACCAACATTAATTCTAAATGCAACATACTCTAACTCGAAAATCATGCTGAGGTTAGACAAAGATAGTACTAAGGCTAAAGTTAGTCTCTTCTTTAGCTTGGCAATGCTTTCTTCCTCTTTTATTCCCTAATGAAATCTAACATTCTTCTTTATGAGCTCAGTAAGGGGTGCATCAACAAAACTAAAATTTTGAATGAACCTACAATAGAAAAAAGCTAAGCCATGAAAACTACATACATCAGCACAAAAGGTTAGGATAAGCCTTGGATCTTTTCCTAATCCACTTTAAGGCCACCTCCACTAACTGCATACCCAATAATTATAAGCTCCTCTTAAAAGAAACAACATTTGTTCAAATTGTCAAATAATTGCTCAGCGCATAGTACCTCAAAAATAGTTCAGTGATGACTTACATGGTGAGACAAGTCAAAACTATACACTAGAATATCATTAAAATATACCACAACAAATTATCCTATTTGATTCCTTAAAACATGGTTCATCAATCTCATAAAAGCACTTAAGGCATTTTATAGGCCAAACAACAACATAAGCCATTCTTATAATTAGTGTCTTGACTTAAAGGCTGTTTTCCACTCATCTCCTTCTCATATGTAAATTTGATGATATCCAAACTTCAAGTCAATCTTAGAGATTATCCTCGTGCCATGAAACTCATCCATCATATCATCTAAACTAAGGATAGGATACTTATATTTTATGGTGATCTTGTTAATAGTTCGGCTATCTACGCACATTCTCCATCTCCCATCCTTCTTAGGAACCAACAATGTAGGTACAATAGAGACAAGACAACACAAACATTAGATAAAAATTGATTGATTCAAAGGCACTTTATAACTAGAAATTTTCAAAATAGTGTCAATCTCTTAATCGACCAGTGTGTTAGATTGTCTATAATGGTAAAATTGGTGAGTATTCACTAGGTTATTTCCTTAAGGAAAAGGGTTTGGTTAGTTATCGAATTCTAACCTACTATTCTTGTCTAGGCTAATCGAATAAGAAGTAGTGAGTTGAAAATAAATGCAACTAAACAAGAATGAAATTTAACAACAAACAAAAATTTTAAAGGCATAAGCTTGTGACATATTTTCGAATTAACGATGAAGCCTTGTTCTTAAGATATTAAGGATGGTTTTTAATTAGGTTTGAATGGAAACCACTTGAGTTCGATCCTATGTAGGGTACTTCACTCAACTATGTAGTGAAAAATCTCCTCTCGATCTCATTTCCCTAAACGATCAACTAAATTAATTAATTCCTATCATGATTTAAGTAATCTATCTTAGGAATTAGGGGGTCAATCTCCTCTTAGTCTCATAACATGTCCTAACTTACTAAGATCACATAATGTATTGTGAATTTAATAGGGAACATGTAATCTCCTCATGATCTTATAATCGTAAGAGCCCATCACTGATATTACACCAACTTAATTGACTTAAATTGGAAATTACACAACTAATATCCTCTCACTCTCATAATCATGCAATCCCATAAACTTTCAAGGGCACTTCCTAAGACATCTCCTCTCAGTTTTGAATGACCCGCTTACTTACTTAAGCAAACACAAGGATATAAAACTCAAACCCTAGGTTCTTAAGGACATAAGACAAATTCAATTGCCAACCCCTTAGCCTTAAATAACCCTAAAATATGAGATTTGACTAAAGACCCCAACCCATGAATAGAATTAGGGTCTTTAGAGTTGATAAGAGTAAAAATCACTAAAACTAATAGCACAAATTAGATTAGTAAAAAAAAAAAAAAAGGGACTAAGAATAATTAACTTAACAATTATCTAGTAAAGAATGTTAAAATTAATGTTATAACCCTGTATATATAAAATAAACCATAAAAGGTAGAAATTATCAAAAAGTAGTAAAAATGATTAGTTATTGTAAAATTAAAAGTCAAGACATTAATTATAGAGCATCTACCAAGGATTAAAGATAATAAAAGTGATCTAATACTAATTTGCCCCTAGAAGTAAAAATAGGTAGTATAAAGTAAAAAAAAAAAAATAGAATGGTAAATAGTAAACTAGTAATAAAGTAAGGTAAACAAATAATAAATAAGGGTAAAAAGCATGATAATGACCTACGCCCCTTACATTTAATATATCATCATGACATATTTCCAAATAAAAGTGAAGTCTATATTTGGAAAAATAAATTAAATAATAAAATAATCGGATAGAATACAAAAATATGATAAAAGTTTCCTACAAAACATCATAAAATACCCCATAAATATCAAAACAACTCTATAAATGTCAAATAGCCAATGACATGTTATAAAGATATCCAACAACTTGTAAGGAAAGTAAACAAAAATTTATAAAACTAGCAAAATCATAAAATTATTAAAATATGTTGATAATTTCTTAAAAAATTAACCGAAAATTGTACAAGTGGCAAAAATTGTTCAAAATTTATTTGGACATATTTCATAGGGTTGAGGACAAGTGGGCGATTTTTTCATGAATTCACACTTATTAGAAAATTATTAATAGGTTAGGTAACTTCTACAAAAATTCACTAAAATTTGTACACTTGTCCAAAATTGGTGAAACTTTAATAGGAGACATGTAAAAATATAAGGAACAAGTTTCCAATTTTCCATGATTTTTAGACACGTGTACAATTTAATAATAATTTTTGAACAATATAAATACCCCTTACCTCACTTCAAAAATTTACACCACTAAACCCAAGCCAATAAAATTTGGAGAAAAATTTTAGGAGCCTCTAAATATTCCTCCTAAGAGGTTAGACAAGGTTGGAGTGGTGGTGACTACCACTTAGTGATGCTTTTGGCTATTTTACTATTTTCCAATTCAATAATTTTGAAGCTTTCAATCCATGTTTTTACAAAGAGTCCTTTTACCTATAAGTATTATTAACCCTACCTTTTTATATTCATTTTCCTAGAGTTAATTTTGCATGTTTAGTATTTTTAATAATTTTTCCAAATTTTTGCCCATTTTGTAAAAAAAATGTCTATTTTAAATAAAAATCACAAAACCCTACCTATTAACCTTCTAAAATCCCAAAACTTTTTCCCATGCTTTCTTATATCTAATATGACATTTTTCCATTGTTGATAATTATTAAATTATTTTCTAATTTTCTTGGTATTTTAGCCTAATTTTCACTTACAATATTAAATATACGATAAAATATATAATATATAAATGCTCCCAAATAATAGCCATTATTAATTATCATATATTTAAATTTCCTATAACCTTATGTTACCTTTTGCGAGAGTAATGCAATAATAACAATATCTTATCTAAAACTAACTACCCTAAAATTGCATTCCAAAATCTTAATATGTGTATATATATATATAAACTATATATAATAATTACACTTTTTTATAAAAGTTAAGATTTCTTTTAGTAAATATTTATTTTTGCTTCTTTTATAAGTATACAGTGAAATAATAGGAACAATAAAACAATCACAAGTAAAAGCTTAATTGAATAATATAACTAATAATAAATCTTTTCTAGGATTTCAACACAGCTTTTAAGAGGTTATTAGGAAACTAAAAACCTAGTAAGTGGCCTACCTTACAGCAATATTGATCATGTTAATAAGAGGTAGTAAGCCGTTATATTGCTTGTGCCTATAGCTGGCTGTTTATATGCATGCAACATATGTGAATGTAAGAATTATGATTGATAACTTGTGTTGCTTGGTTTGAGTACTTAATATTTTGATATGGTTTTGAATTATTGATTGATCACCTAATTAACTTGATTAATATAATATTCGACTCTAAAAATTGTATATACATAGCATACCTACATTTTAAAAAGTTCCGATCAACACCACTCATATGACAAGAAAATTTCTTTCTTTCAATCTTAAGGAACTAAAAAGATAAGAGACGGGTTCATCGATAGGTTGGAAAGTATCAAGAAAGGATAATTGGAATGGGTATAGAGGGGATAAGGGAAAGTCCATTGCGCATCCTCATATTAATGGGAATGTTTTTAGGCCTACATATGGTAAGCAGAAGAAACCCTTGAACCTAAGCTATAGTAGGGTCATTTTCTCTAGTCTCACGATGTATCAATTAACGTTATGTAGATGGTACTTTAACTGTTGCATTGCACTCTAAAAGGACTTGTTTTTTAATGTATAACGCTTATTCCTTACCACTTAATGAGTACGTAGTTTTGCTCATACTCCTATAGTTATTCTTTTGCAAGTTAAACTCTAAAAATGCTTGGGATAGGAAAATTGAGTGAAGTTCAATCAACAAAAGCTAACTAACCACTTTATTAAGAAAATGAAATAGGAACTTCAAGGTGAAGGAGACATTATTCTTCAAGGTTGTTAGTAGGCATGCATTGCTTCCACTAAATGTTGCTTACTCGAAAGTAAAGCCTTATGTATATCTATGGTAAAATGGTTGCTATTGGGCCTATGCTATCATTGACCATAGATATAAATGATGGAACTATAATGATATAGGCACCTAAGGTATGATAGTCCTCATAATCATGAAGAAACTCATTAAAAATTTCATTAAAAAGCACCTCAAAGAGCCTAATGTAATACTAATCATCAAAATTCCATTTAAACACACATAACCATATCATAACTACAAAGTTACACCATCTACAACATGTACATATTCACAAACCTACTAAAGCTAACTTAGCCACACATAAAATTAACAATGGTAATGGTAAAAGGTGGGAAAATAATATAAAACTCTATGAATGAATAAGTAAAGATGGTATGAACAAATGAATAAGAGATTATATGAAGAAACTTTAGTTAATGCTCATTAAACTAACATAAATGTGCATCAAAATTATAAAAACAATCACCAAATGTCATAAACAAGGCAAAGGAATAGTAAATCAAACAAGGAGCTCGCAAATCTATACTAAGAAATTTCTAAAACCTAATTGCGGCTCACATTTTCAACTGTAAATGTGAGTACATATAGATTTAAGCTACCGATCAATGGGTGAAAAGGCCTATTGATCAATCAATAGATATGTATCAGCTCTAAGTCATCTCCGTATTTAATGGAACATAATGTTTAGGAAGATTAGGGTTTTAGTCATAAAACCCTAACCCTAATTTCTTCTACTAATCGATCAGTATGGTTGAATCCATTGCTATACATTTTGTTCATGACACCGGCCTCTCCAACGATTGATCGATTAATAAGTCACCTCATCCCTAATGCTTCAAGGTATACCGATCAGTTGGTAGTAAGACTATCGATCAATCAGTATGCCAAATTTACTAGCACCCTTCACTTTAGCCTCCTTGATCAAATGAGGGCTACCAAGACCATGGTATCCCTTATGCACCTACACGTAGGATATAAAATGCATTAAATTCATGCATTTTTTATACTCTTGCACAATTTGGTGCATTTTCTACATAAACTCCAATTTTATGAAAAATTAACTAAACTTTGTAAGAATTTAAGCATAAATGTAAGTTTTAAAGTTAGAAGAATCTCATTGGGAGTCACAATCTCTACCCTAACTTTAGAACCTTTCTTGTCCTTAAGCAAGTTTAAAAATCAAGTGACTCAAAAAACAATAGGACAAGTGTGCATTTCCTTTATCCTCGGGTGTAATTGCATGTTACAAATGGAAAGCTTAAAATCTGCATACTCTTGATATAGTACAACAACCTTTAAAAGTGATATTGAAATTGTTTCTCTTATGTCAAATCAAATGCTTATAAATCAAAGACCATGCAATTAATTCAAGAATCAATGCCTAGAAAAGTTAACTTCTCATTTAAGTTAAGCTTATGAAATTTGAAGTCAAGTCTAACATTTTAGACTAGGTAAAAGATCTTGGTGTTTAATTGGTTGGCCTACATATATACTTCTTCCTTATTAGTCTCTTAAGTATGCTAATGCCATGAAAATAGAGAGTAACTATTAAATCGTACCTTACTTCACCTTCCTGACTTGGATAACTTTCATACTTTACCCATTATTCTCTTTTTGGATTTTCAATTTTCACTTTTTCTATTTCTTTCTATTCTTTTCTCAACTACATTTTCTTTTTGTGATGGAGTCATATTTTTTATACGTAATGTCCTTTATTGATCCCATCATTTTTTTTCTTTTCAACTCTTCTTTTCTTTCTAGGCATTCATTGTACATTGATCAGGGAATGCTTAAGTAGAATCTAATACCCACTTTAATTCACATAACACTAATAGACCACTTAATACCTCAAAAGAATGGTGTATATATACAAGTCAACTTCCTAAAACACAAAAATCTAACACCCAATCAAAACATTTCCCTTACTTCAAACTTCTAATCCATGCCTAAATTGAGCATAACTAAACAAAGCAACGATGCTATGAATTGATTACAAAGTTTTGAGAAATGGTCACAACTTAATCATAAGGGACTACTTTCAAAATAAAGCCCTAGTCACTTCTTTCTACTTTCTTTCATTTAAACTTTATAAAAGATTATATACTCGAAGATTAAGGCACAAAGCATAAAGGAAAATGGATTTAACTTCTCAAAAAGAAACTATCTTATCTATGCACAAAAGGGATAACATATCAAGAATTCAATTAAATCATTAAAGCTCATTTAAAATCACATAACTTTAATGTTTAAGTCTAACTTTCCTACCCTAACTTTAATTCAAATGCATATATATCATAATTCAATGTATAAACAATGGGAAGTAAAAGAGAAAGTTAGAACAAAACTCCCCTAGTTTCTTGGTACGTTTTGAATTTCTCAAATCCCTATAGAATTCATTGATGGTATCTCTAAATCAATGGATTCAACATTTCCTTTATTTATTCACCAGTGCTTACATAACATTAAAAGAGATATAACTAAAAAGACTTGAAATTGAAAATTATTAGACATAAAATTAAATAAAAAGATAAAGTAAAGATGGTAGGTCGGGTTATCCCCTGCTAAGCGCTTGTTTTTAAACCATCAACCTGGCTTTTTTGTTCTTCCCAGCTCATACTCAATTCTCTTTTCTCATAATTCTTCCTCTTTCTCATACGATTACCTTATTCAAACTCTTTCTCTTGATCTAACCCATGTTCTCCTTCCTTTAATTCTTGAAATCATTCCTTAGCTTGGAGCATCACTCTCCTTTATCTACTTTCAACGATAATTACGCTTGCTATCATGTTTAATATAGCTCCTAAAGTGGCCAAGAACGATCTCCTAAAAACAAAGGGTTACTCCTTATCATTCATATCCACCACTATGAAGTCAACCAAGAAGTCACATAGTCCAACAATAATGGGTATAAAGTAGAGTTCTCTTAAAAGTATGGTCTAACCTCTATCAATGGTTTAGATGCAATACAGGCTTGCCTTTATGAAATTCTCTAATCCTAATTCCCACATAGTTTTTCATAACATGTAATTATCTGATTCTCCAGTATCTGAAAGCACTGTTGGGAAAAACTTATCTAGTATGCTACCTAGTACAGCGAATCTCCCTGGATCATCTAATTTGTGTGCAAACTAATAAGCACTAATACCCCTCTCTTTAAGAACCATGTCTACAATCTTGAACTCATCGATATTTGGTTTTTCTTCTAAACACACTGCACTTCTCGTTTCAAATTCCTATGTCTCATGATTAATTTCTACATCTTCACACTCACTATGATCTTCATCAATTTCTTCTTCACATGGATCCTCTTCTTCACTGATTTCCATCATTCGATTTGTCTCCAAATTATAGACATCATCATCACTAAGGACCTCTTCTTCAATTTGTTCCTCCTCAAAATCCCAATCCATTCCTTCATCAAGATTCCCTTTAAGCTCAACTATTAACTCTTCCTCTAATAGTATAAACATCTCTACATTGTCAGGTTCAACTTGCTCCTCAACCAGATCTTTCAAACTTAAGTACTTACCTCCAAACACTTGCTTCCCACTAAAAGAAAAAAAATTCTTTTTCCCCTATACTAGCTTCTTTACCATTCCCACTAGATGTCTTAACTTGATCTTTTAGGTTTTGTTCAATGTCGCTAGGTAGTTGTCCTATAGGTTTGTTCAAATAGTATTAAACCAACCAATTGTGCATCTCTTTAATAGTAGCCTCTCGCACATTCATTTTTGCATCATGTCTTCAAATAAAATTCTTCAATGATTACTCCATGGATTTTTCCTTTTGACTTTCTATGAGTGGTGGTAGATAATATCTAAGTCCTTGAAAACCTCTATTGAATCCTCTCAGTTACCTCCCCATAATAAGTTCGGATGATTTCCCCAACTTGGGTTATAGGTATTTGAGTAGGGTCATAGTTTCTTTGTCCTTGATTGAATTCCCTAATGCATTCACTTGTTCCTCATAATTATCTCTCGATGGGGAAAAGGGTTTCCAACTTAATAGATTGTGCTCAAATACCCTACTCCACTACATATACAACAATACTCATAAGGCTGCTTATTATTACTGGGGTTACTAGCCCGATTGGCCCTCTCTCTCTAAGCAAGTTGAGTGATAAGCGATGCAATTTGTTCCTTAAGTCGGCTTATATCCTATAATTGAGCTACAATCACTACACTCCTAGGTTGAGTTCTCTCAAAATACCAACCATGAGAATATGATGCCGTTTGCTTAAACTTGTCATATTCATCTTCAGCACTTTTGTTCATCATACTCCCCCCAGCTACGGCATCTACCATCATTCTCATTTGATTCCTAAGACCATTGTCAAAGGTATTCACTATAATCCATACAGGTAAACCATAATGAGGATACTTCCTTAACAACTCCTTAAACCTTTGCTAATTCTCAAATAATGACTCTTCATCAAATCATCTAAACATAGAAATCTCATTTCTCATCCTCACTATTTTACCTGGTAGGAAAAAATAAGACAGAAATTTTTAGATTAAGTCATCCCATATAGTGATAGAATTGGGTGATTAGGATTTCAACCAACTTCTACCCTTATCCCATAATGAAAATGGAAATAATCTCAAGCAAATTGCATCATCAAACACCCCATCAGTTTTCATTGTGGCATATAATTGCAAAAAATTTTGCAAATGTTTGTAAGGGTCCTCAGATGATAGTCCACCAAATTGACTAAGTTACACCATTTGAACTAAAGTAGGTTTAAGCTCAAAATTATTTTCTTGAATGTTTGGCTAAGTAATCGATGGTGCAACTTCATTCAAATTTGGTATACAATATTCCCATAAGGCACAATTATTTGTATTTCCATTACCATTTCCCCCATGTCCATTGTTTCCATTTCTAACTTCTCCATTTAAGGGTTATTGGTTGTTTTCCATTTCTCCTAATTCCTCTCTCCTTCTTCTTCTAAGTCTATGGTGAAATGTTCATTCAATCTTAGGGTCAAATTCCTCAATTAAATCTCTTACCCCTCTTTGCATATAAAACAACAAATCCCAATTCTACTCCTTCCAAATCCAACTGAACCGCTGATGGGAATCAAGCTACCAAATCTCTAACTTGCAGCTAAGCCTAAGGACTAGAGGAGTTAGCATGATGAATCCTTCTATTCCAACTAACCCTTGCTAAGGCTAAGTACTTTCTTGCTAAATCATCTTTAATGTTGTGCCATATGGCCACCCATTTTTCTATGGTATGCTAAGTTGATGATTACTCTCTAACACTAAGCCAACCAATTATTTGGCATCTTCTTTGCCGAAAAGTTAAGAGAGAAAGTCCAGACTGACTAAGTCATCCCTGCTTGGACAAGCCCATCTGTTTGTACTTTTTCTCTATATCTCCTAACAACCTCGCTAATGCAGCATCACCATGTGTACCATATCGTATGTAGAATTTGTAGCACCAATTATTGTTTTCCTTATATATTTATTTTACCTTTTTATATCATGTACGTTGCTTCTTTAGGAAATGTCCTTTTTGTCTTTTCTCTTTTTGGGCAAGTTTCCTTAATTTATAGGTATAAATACCCTTGTACTTGTAGCTATAATGAGCAAATTATCTTCGATACACTTTTGAGTACTTTCTTCCATGTACAAACACTATTGTTTACTTTCGGCATTACTTTTATCCTTTCCCTTAAGCAAGATCAGGTGGCAAGTAACGTCATTTGACTAATTCATGCATCATATCAAATTGTACCATAAGTTTTCAAAAGTTCTATTAGTGTATCATATCCTCTAGAGCTATTCGTGGGTTTTCACTTACTGTTTCATTCGTTATTTTTATCCCTCCTTTCATACCTTTCCCCATTAACCCTTTTTAAGCTTTCTACACACTTAGACCCATCTAAGGACCGGCCTTATCTGTTCTTGGTCATGATTCGCAACAACCACTAAACTACATCTTGCAAAATTTCAATGCGAAAATGTAAATAGTACGCTTCCTAGCTCAACACAAATTGGCTAGGGACAAATTCAATACTTTTCTAACAAATTCAACAATAAAGTTCCAAACTTTACCTTCAAAGGAGCTTAATTTGACAAGATAATAATAAAATCAGCTTAATGGAACATGAAAACAAATAAAGATTGCAACTTTAACAACTAAACTACTCAAATTTAATAGAATATAAACAAAGCTACCACCTACACTATGCTACGATAAGGTTACACTAGCACCTAGTCTCAAAGTCCCTAATTAATCTGATATTAACACTATTGTATTTCCCCTGGCAACGATGCCAAAAACTAACAAGATGACACGAACATTGAATAAAAATTGATTGATTTGAAGACAATTTATAAATTGAAATTTTCAAAATAGTGTCAATCATTTAACTAATTGGAGTGCCAAATCATCTATAGTGATAAAACTAGTAAGTATTCACCAGGTCATTTCCTTAGGGAAAAGGGTTTAGTTAAGTACTAGATTCTAACTTGGTACTTTAATCTAGGCTAATCAAGTAAGAAATAGTGAGTTTAAAATAAATGCAACTAAATGAGAATGAAATTTAACAACAAACACAAATTCTAAAGACGTAGTCTTGTGATATGTTTTTGGAGTACCAGTAAAGGTATACCGTTAAGATATCAAAGATGGTTCTTAATTAGGTTTTAATGGAACTCACTTGAGTTTGATCCTAAGTAGGGCACCTCACTTAACCATGCAGCAAAAAATCTCCTCTAAGTTTCATTTCCTTATACGATCAGCTAAATTACATAATTCCTATCATGAGTAAAGTAATCTAGTCCTAAGAATTAGGGAGTCAATCTCCTCTCGATGTCATAACTTATCTTAGCTCACTAAGACCACATAATGCATTGTCAATTTAATAAGGAACAGTTAATCTCCTCTCGATATCACAATCGTAAGAACCCATTACTGATATTATACTGACTCAAGATATCAAGGATGGTTTTTAATTAGGTTTTAATGGAACTCACTTAACTTTGATCCTGAGTAGGGTACCTCACTTAACCATGTGGCAAAAAATCTCCTCTCAGTTTCATTTCCCTATATAATCAGCTAAATTACATAACTCCTATCATGAGTAGAGTAATTTAGTCTTAGGAATTAAGGGGTCAATCTCCTCTTGATCTCATAACTTATCTTAGCTCACTAAGACCACATAATGCATTGTCAATTTAATGGGGAATAGTTAATCTCCTCTCTATAAATCCCATGAATTTAGCTTTCTAAGTATAGAATCAAACACTCAAACTGTAGATGATTTCCTGAAGTCAATAGAGCTAGTGAGATTTAAAACTGATTAAAATCTCAATTCAAAACCTAAAATGAATATGAAAAACCTTAAATTATCAATTGAACCTCTAACCGCATATGAAGACCCTAAAACCTCAAGTATATGTAACTGCAAAAGTTAACCTCAAACCTTATTAAAACCCGAAGATAACAATCAAAGACTTAATCGCATATGAATATATTAAACCCTAAATGTGTAAAAACACTAGAGATTGTACTCAGAAGTAATAAAAACCCTAAAACTATTACTTTAAAGATATAAAAGCATTAATCCACCATAATTTACCCTAAAACCCTAAGTAATAATATATTCCCCATATTTTGCCATTTCATTAATAAATGACTAAAGATAACTTTCAATCATACATAAACATTTAAAATAGTTAAGTGATCCCTTAAAAACTAAGATATTGTATTCTAGATCACATTCATCTTCTAAGTATATAACTAGGGTAGTATTACATAAAGTTAGGGGTATAGTTGGTACTTTTCATACTAGTTATACTAAGTAGCTTACCAAATGATGTATATAAGATATAAATACCTACAGTAAGATCTCATCATCTATTTTTACTAATCAATTCACCAAATGCCTCATTTTCTTAATTTTTCTCATAATTTTCCTTAATTACTACATTATGTATGGAAAGTTGACCAAGTCAACACATGTTGACCAAAGTCAAAAGGTTGATTAAGTCAACATTTAGAAAAGCCAACAAAAATATCCCTTTCATTTGAAAAAATATCTTCCTTCTCATGATTTCTTTTCTTTTCTTTTGGCTTTTTCCTTCTTCTTTTTTTTTTCTTTTTGTGCCATCCACTTCTTCCTTTTTCTAGACCCTACTTTTCTTCACTTTTTCAAACACAAACTAAAACAAAGCAAAGTCTCTTTCTTCTTCCCCTTTTCAACAATATCTTCCCTTCCCCTTTCACTCTTCTTTCCTTTTCAACTTTTCATCCATTTTCAAGAGCAAAATTAAGATATGTACTTATGATACTATGACTTGCTTCATCTTCTTTACTAGTTAGAAGAGGAGTTAGGTTAGGTTAAGTAGTTATGTGTTATGTATATATATGTTGATTTAGGCTTAAAGTTTTAATCTTTACATATGGAAGTGTAGAATTCTTTAGGCAATGAAAGAAGATGTATGTGTATATGTTTTTGAGTATGTGTACATAAGGGTATGCTAGAGGTATATATGTATAAATATCTTTGTACATAAGTATTCATTATGTACATAACCTAAATTAAGACATCTACTAACTATACATACATATACCATGTTAAATATATCTTTAAAATCCAAAAAGATGAAATTTGAGAAGCTTTCTTAAGGGGGTAGATAAGGCATTCGAAAACATGTATAAAAATACGTATGTCACCGTATGCATATATGGGTATGTGTATTAGTATATGTATAAGTACACATGTATAAGTACTTATAAGTACACAAGTATACATATCAGTATATTAGAAGTATAGGTATGTATATCACATATGTATAAAGTGTGTAAATATATAAGGATATTAGTGGACTAATGATGTAAGCAATGATGTCATCAAAGGATTACAAAAGCCATGACATCATCAAATGATTACATAAGCTATGACATAAGCAAATGATGACATAAGTGATGATAGAAGCGATTGATGATGTAAGCGATGACATAACTATAGGTTTATAAAATAAGAAATAAGAAGAGTACATAAGAATTAGGTACATGAATTAGTAAACCTTAATACACTTCCTAAATTGAATTAAACTTAATCAAGTATGTAAATTAGTAACACTAATGTAAAATTCCCTAAGTATAAGAATCTAATGTCTAATTAAATCATTAAATACTAGAATAACATATAAACATAAGCAATAAGAATAATTAAACTTCAATAAGATAAAATTTCAATAATTTAGCCCATATTGTAAAACATGGGTCTTAACGTCCAAAACGGATATCACCGTGTGAATGTACGTCCGAAAACAATGAAAACAACTATAAGTTCTCAAATATCGAAATTAGAATGAAAAAGTTACAAAATATATAAAGGAAGTCTCATAACTTACAAATATAAGAAACTAGTTACTATTAATCCATTGAGTATGGTATACCCTATACATATAAGACTTGGGGTATATTAGGGAACTAGATAAACTACAATAGACTTTTAGTTAACTAAAGAGTCTGACTTCTAGTTAACTAAGGAGTCTGACTTCTCAAAATACTTATAAGTTTTACTATTTTGATTTAGGCGTTCAATATCGAGTTCTGAAAACCCCAAAGCTTAGAGAATAAGCAATAATCCAGGTGAGGGAGTTCTAATGACCTACTACTTACTTGTACGTGTTACTTATATGATGTTTTGCTGCTTGCTGTTGCTTATATGTTTGAATGACTGTTATGCTTATATGCCATCATCTCTGTGATCATTTTTTTAAATTGATAAATATAAATATCTGACCCAAATAACCGGTTCTATTCGTCGCATGTCTATGACTCAGTAAATGTATGGATGGAGAGTGCTAGCTTTGCAAAATATTGAAAAGGGTATTTTTAGAAAAAGCTTTCCTAATCGTAAACGTATTTTGTATGATTTTGATAAGGGCCGCAGTGCTAGAAATGATATTATCGTTAAGGAAAAGTTAGCATGGTTCTCCACTTGATAGCGAGAGGACTCGCTTTATTGTGCCTGTAAGGCCTTAGTTAATTTTAGTTGCGAGAAGACTCGCAAGTTTGTGCCTAAGGGGCCTTAAAGGGTAGATAGTCCTAGTTTGTAATCCCCCTATTTGGATTGAAACTCTTTTCTCAACTAGAGTAATAGTTGAGTGTTGCTTAGAAGGGTGGTGCCCTTAGGTAGCCTCATGTGGGTAAGCTGAGGTACCCCATGTGGGTAAGCTGAGGTATCCTATGTGAGTAAGTACAGGGGATAATCGAAGTGTAGAAGGTGTAATTTTACACCTTCTATAATTTTGGACTCTTATGGATGTGTTGCTTGCATTCATTGCACATGCATTCATGTTGTATGTAAATAACTTGCCTGCATATGTGATAATAATGTGTGAAAACTTACTTGATCGATAGTGGTGAGGAACGAACTCACTGAGCTATTATATGCTCACTCCTTCATAGTTTCTCTTGTAGGTTTACTTACATTGGGATTGGGATAAGTCTCGAGTGCCGAATGTGAGATGAAGATATGTATCTTAGTATTAAAAATAACTGAGTACTCTTTAGATGATACATAAACATCCTTTGTAGATAATTTAATTTTTCTTGTATTTCTTTTATAATGTTGGTATATCCTGTCTTATTATTTGGTAGGGGATACTGATTCTCTGCAGTTCTAAGGAACTATGGGATATCGAACATCTATAGTTATTTATAATTATATGTTATGTCATGTTACAATAAATTAATTACTTGAAAATTATTAATTTTAGTGATTTATTATTTAAAGTCTTGCAATCTTAGACTTACAAGATGGTTTTCATATCATAGGTGCACATATGTTATGAAAATTTTAGGTAATCCTACTAGGCCCCCTCTAGGGCCCTGACACACTCGGTCTCATAAGCATAAGAACCCATTACTGATATTGCACTAACTCAATGACTCAAATTGGGAATTGCACAACTAATATACTCTTGGGCTCATAATCATGCAACCCATTAAACTATCAAGGGCACTTCCTAAGATTAATCTCCTCTTGATCTCATAATTATAAAGAACCCATTGAAAATTTCATTAATAAGAAAATAAGAACCCCAAAGAGCCTAATGCAATACCAATAATCAAAATCCCATTTAAACACACATACCCATATCATAACTATAAAGTTATACCATCTAAAACATCTACATATTCATAAACTTACCAAAACTAACTTAGCTACACATAATATTAACAATGGCAATAGAAAAAGAAGGGGAAATAGCAAAAAACTCTATGAATGAATAAGTAAAGATGGTGTGAACAAATGAACAAGAGATTCTATGAAGAAACTTTAATCAGTGCTCATTAAACTAACACAAATGTGCATCAAAATCATAAAAACAATCACTAAATGTCATAAACAAGGCAATGATACAGTAAATCAGATAAGAAGCTCACAAATCTATACTAAGGAATATTTAAAACCTAATTACGACTCACATTTTTTGCTGCAAATATGAGCTTATATAGATTTAGGCTGCCAATCGACTGGTGGAATTGATAGATACATATCAACTCTAAGTTGTCTCCATGTTTAATGAAACACAGCTTTTAGAAGGATTAGGGTTTAAGTCAAAAAACCTTAACCCTAATTTCTTCTATCGATTGATTATACCAAAGCTACCTATCAATTAGTATGGTTGAATACATTGCTGTACATTCTGTTCATTCTATTGGCCTCTCTAACGATTGGTCAGTCAATAGGTTGCCTCATCCCTAATGTTTCAAGGCATACCAATTAGTTGATAGCAAGGTTACTAATTGATCGATAAGCCAAATTTTCCAGCACCCTTCACTTTATCCTCCTTAATCTAATGGTAAGGGCTACTAAGACCATGGTGGCCCTTATGCTTCTACACATGGAATATAAAATGCATTAAATTCATTTAAAAACTTCATACATTTTTGACAATTTTGAACAAGTTGGTCCATTTTATGTATAAACTTCAATTTCATGAAAAATTAACTAAACTTTGTAATAATTTATGCACAAATGGAGATTTTAAAGTTGCAAAAATCATGCATTTTGAGTCACAATCAAGTAAATGGACTCATAGTCTCTTAGACATACCCCTACTCGATGAGCTCATTCACCTATCTTTGTAGCTTGGTGGCTTACTTAAGACTCATCTGATACATCAGTTGATATGGCAATGTGGCTCCTCACTACAAGTCAATGCCATGCTTTATCCCTTACTTCGATGATAATCCTCCTAACAACTCTTCAAGGAATAGCTTGGCTAACTCATCTAATAATTTCTCAACCTCTTCAAATAGGTAGGCCTACTTTCATAATTCTAAAAAATTTGTGTATTAGTAAAAAAGGTCAAGTCATCAAATTTCACAACTTCTCTAAGCTTAAATGGGCTTATCACTAATTTCTTCTTTGTTTGCGACTCAATGTGGGATGCATACTATTAATTTAGCTTGGTGGCACGGGAAAAGTGTAATAGGTCGGCTATCTTTCTCAAACTTATAAGTATTCCTATAGCCCTTATGTATAACTCATATCAAATAACCAAGGTTGGCCAAGTGAAAAATGTGAAACACACATCGACAACACATTGAACAATACCTCATCCATATAACTTTCAATAGAAATTGGTAATAGCATTTGTTTTGCAACATGTAACGATCCTTTGTCATTTAGCCAATATAGCTTGTACGATTTAAGATTTGTAGAGGTCAGCAAGTTTAACTGCTCGACTAATCTTATAAGGCAACATTTGTGCAACTACCACTATCATTAATTAAAATACAAAGCTGATCCCTTTTCTTGCATATAATATGAATCATATTTTCTCACTGAAGTTCCACAATCAAAGCTTAATGGACAACTAACGTTAGCATATCCCTTTTCTCTACATAAATTTTATCTCTTGTAACTTCCACCTTAACTCCATCTTCCATTTTGTCCACAGCTTCACTAACTTTTTTGTTAGTACTATATACTTCAAAGGTCGAAACATCACCCTTAATTATCATAGTTCTTCAGTTTGGATATTAAGCTACCATATGTCTAAAATCATTACATTTAAAGCACTCTATTTCAGTTGTTTTTCTTCTTAAGGTCTCTTACTTTTCAATTTCCTTCTCTTTCTTTCCTTTCTCTATCCTTACTCCTTCTATATGAGACAATAGTATTTCTTTCTTTCATGGCACTAAGCTAACAAGCATCCTGCTACATCCTTAAACAAGTCAAATTGATTGAACAAGTTAAGGATAAAGAGCTTGGTATGGTCAATTTTTTCTTCGTCTCTCAACACATTAACCTTAATGTCTTCTTCAATGGTATGAAAGGAATATACATCAACAACATCTCTTAGCTTATATCTTAAGCTAGTAACAAATCTTAAAACAATTATGGCTTCAAGTTCTTCTACTTTACACCTGATCATCAGCATTTGAAACTCTTGCACATATTCATCAACAAATCGATTCCCTTGTCTCAGCTCCTATAACATTGGAAAAATATCCTAATGATATGAGTCAAGGATGAATCTTCCTTTCATGACCCTCTTCATTTCTTCCTACATTCTTACACCTCATCGACCTTCTCTTCCTCTCATCATATGCAACTTCTTCCACCACATGTAGACATATTATAGGGTGGCAAGTCTAACTTGGTCATCCTTAGCATATTGATAGAATTCAAACAACTTATCGATTTTCTCTTCCCAATCTAGGTATTCATCAGCATTACTACTTCTTGAGAAGCTCAAAGTTTGAAACTTCACATTATCAATACTTCTAGGAGCTTAGACAATGCACTCCTCGTCATAATAATGCTCATCAATCTCCTTGTCAACTTTACCAACATGATCAAAATTTATGCTTTGGCAAGCTGGTTGCTCTGCTCTTCTTCGAGGATACTAAATAAGATACTCAACTTAGGTCCACCTTTAAGTCTTCCTCTTTAGGGTGCTCTTTCCAATCTTTCATCGACCACATAGAACTCTTCATCATCACTTTCTTTTTCTTCCATAACCTCCATTCTTCTATTAGCTGTTCACTCAACTCCTCCAACTTGAATATTACAACCTAAGTAAACTCTTATGCATTGGACTTCATTATTAGGTCAATGTATTGATATTCAACTTGGGCTTCCTCTAGAATCTCATCAATAGCACACTCATCAACTCAGTAAACCATTTTACCATGAGCTATAGCTTCTCTTTACATCACAACGAACATCTTTTCCAAAGGTTCAGTAAGCAGTCCATCCATTTATATGTGATTTTTAGGGTTTGCTTCGCATGTTGGCCTTAGCTTGAAGAATCTTTTACATTATCTTCAACTACCATGTTTACACTTGAGTTGGTCATTTTATCACTCAACACCTCAATATACAACTTCTAATGACCACTTCTTTAATAACCATAGCTCAATTACCACTAAACTACTTCAGCAAACACTATAAGTCAAAACTAACTACTTATCTCAACAACCATTACCACCTTCAACAACAACCAAACATGTTCATTAGGGTTCTCCCACATGAATGGAGAAGAGAAGAGAATAAACTCAAAGTAATTTCATTCAATAAAATGGGGAATATCTATTTACAACATTTGTTTTAATAAGATATTTATACTACAGGTTTCTAGGGTTACATCACATTACACACAATTACCAAGAAGTATAAAACTAAATACAATGATGTAAACAAAAGAGAAAGGATAAATTTGTAATCCTTCTAGAAAGAGAATATTCTGAATTAAGTTGCACATCTAGGGCTAGTGGGGCACATTTCTTTAAGAGAAAGGCTAGTAGACCTACTTCATAATGACTTCTAACACATGAGAATAAGTTCGGCAACACATGGGTCTTTAGTCAAGTTGGAGCATTCTCTCGTTGTCAACTCAAAAACATTGTGTTAGCTCCACTCTTAGGATAAAATGAGATCTTTTAGATAGGTCGGCTTAGTAGGTCAAAGGTCTTTAGACAACTTGGGCTAGAGTTGCTCTTATATGAGGAGGTTAAACTCTTAGTAATGTGAATGTACAACTAGATTAGCTCGGCACAATAAATTGGCTTCTACTAAAGTTTGATAATGGCTAAGGATTTAGTTAACCATGTGAACCATGCCCCTATCTCGAGAGTAAGAGAGAGGACCTTAAGGTTGATATAACCCTAAAGATGATATAGTAATGACAAACTGCCATGTTCTAATTAAAAGTAACTATTTATAAACTTGAATTACTTACCAGTTACTTCTAATAAGCACATAAAGTGTCAACACTAGAATATTCACATAGTATCATATACTTAATGGTATAAAACAAAGATCAAATATTATTAATTAAATATAAAATTACAAACTTAACAAAGATAATTCATAAGTATTTCAAAAAGAACATATTACAACTATCTTAACATATTTCTTTTCTAACTACATAATTTAGTTCCCTTGCTTACCTCCCCCAGTCTTGCTCCTAAGCTCTTAATTCTTACCAAAGGTTTGGATTTTCTAAGGTAGACCCAGTATGGTTCCTATAAGAAATCAAAACTATTGGGGTATGAGCTACAACCATCTTAGTGAGTTATCTACTCATACCACCTTTCAAGCAAGTTAATTAATCAAGCGAATGTTATGCAATCAATCAAACATACACAACAATACATGCAACCATCTAGTATTTGGCATACAATCTAGGGTATATTCCACACCCCACCCCTTGACCTTAGGTTAAGAATTTATGGTTCCACCAATATCTAGGCATCCAATTTAGCATAAACATCACTTAGCATAACATCCTTGGCCTCCATAAAATAGCTGCAGAATCTTAATTCTCAGCTGAACCAATGCCCATGCTATCATAGTGATTAAGAGATGATGCTCCTAAATCAATTCTAACATAACAAAATGGATAACATTCTCCCTAACCTCACGAAAGTACCAATCTCTCAATTATCTAAGAGAACCAATAAATGTTTAACCTAGAATCAACATAATCTTGAGGAAGATGGATCTTCTAGTTAACCCAAGGCACTAAAAAAATATTCACAAAGCTAATCAAATAAGGCAGAAGAGAAAAATCTCTTGATCGATCCTAAGAAGGCCTAAATGAAATTTAGAAACAACACCTTCCTTGACCACCCAAATGATCAAGGAGTGGTCAAACCCTTAATCGGCCTTTAGATATAGGTAAGCCTAAAACATAAGAATGGACACAACCTCTTCTAATGCATGACCATCCCATAGTAACTTAGTTTGCAATAAATAAGGAAGGTTTAGCCTTTCTATTCTCTATGTGATAATGGCAATCAATGGGATTAGGCAACATACTATGCATAACTACTTTAGTATGTAAATTCTAATATGCTTAACTTTCATTTATTTTAGTGATCACACCAAAACCATACAATCACGAGAATCTCATCAAATCACAATCATCAACTATATTCTTGAGAATAATTCTTAAATATCATAACAAACAAATCAAACACATATGCTTCTTGAATACCCTAAGTAGAATCAATTAATTATATAAAAATTAAAGGTGCAAGTAAGCTATAAGCACATAAAAGTGACAATCATTGTATATACTCACCTGGCCATTTTCTATTCATTGTAGTAATCTTCTACGAGATTCAAGTCAAAAATACCTAAAAGATTAAAAGTATTTGAGAAACATATTAGATTACTAAACTTTTGGCTTAAGTTTTGTTCCAAGCTTTTTTTTCTTATAAGTCTTTTATATCTCATATCTATCATGTTTAAAGATTCTTTCTTCGCATCATGTTAGGATGGTTCTTATTTGTATCTGAATAGGGTCCATAAATGCCTTTGGTTTTTGTTCCATAGTTTAACAATCCTCATATAGGGTCCAAATCATCATAGTATCAATATAAAATGTCTATATGTCATAAAAGGAATATGTCCATATGGTCCAAGTCATGGTAAATTTAATCGAGCATGATATGTAAGTTGTTTTAAGAGATGAATTTATCCACTTGTTTTAGTTTTTACCATTTTGATCCTTTGTTTAAGGAAACTCTTTTAGTTTCATATCTTATCTTAAACATCTTTAAAATGAATAAAGTGTTTCCAAGAACTTCCTTTTCTTGACCAAACATTGGAAATCAAGTTAGAAACTAGTCACAAAACAAAAGTATCACTTAATTTAAGGACTTATGAGAAGAAAAGGTTTTTGACAAGGACTCTTTTGTTTGAGAAAGTTTATTTGAATTAGAAAAAAAAAAAAAAAAAAGCTTTAACATGAATTTGGTAAACTTGTCTTTTCATAAAGCATAAGAGTTTTTTTAATTTAACTTCAAGTTTTTTTGTTTTCAAGGTAGGAAACTTACCTTATTTCCTTAAAGGAGTTTCTTAGTTATTGAAGAAAAGAAGTTGAAAATGGTCTTTCCTTGTGAAGTAGATTCAAAATAATTGATAAGGATGTTAAAGCTTAGCCTAAATATGTTAATGCCTAGAAAATGGAAGAAATAGTTAGAGAATCTTGTTAGTAGGCCTTAAGTTGCAATAAGAAAAGGATGTTTATTGGATGAAATGGAAACATAAAGGTGGTCCTAAAGGTTGGTAGGTCTTATTTATTGATAAAGTTAATTTAGCTTATTTCATAAGCTTTGTAATTTCTCGTGAAGGTTAAACACACTTTAGGGTTACTTTTTCTCATGTCTTTTCTTTTGAACACATAATGATTTGAGTAGAAAATTTTAAGATATCTTTGAATTTGAGTGTTTGAAAATTGGATGCATGTAGCATCCATTGTTGCTGCTACTAGTAGTATGAATGCACCACATTTTTCTTCATGCGTTTATTTCAGGAATTGAAAAACATAATCCATGACATCATCTTTCTTATAGTTATATTACTTGTAGACTTTGTATTCTTTAAGGCTTCTAAAAGCTTATGTATGCATGAAGTATTAGCGAGTGATTTTATCAAAACCATGGTTAGTGTTCTTTCTTTAATTTACTTCTTGTTTCCAACTTCCTTGAAAAATATCCATGTTATTGTCTTTAAGAATTTGGTTAGTTTATTCATAGTTATAATAATCTTGATCACATCATTCTTTTCTAAGTTGTTTGGTTTAAGAGTCTTAGGAATGTTTGTAAGATATTAGAATCTAGTGGTTTTCTATTCAAGTCATGCCTACTTGTGGGGTTGAAATCAATTCCTCATATGTTTCTTCTTTCTTAATGTAATGGCAATAAGACATAATTGCTTACATCATTGGTCAATTGCTCATTCAAATTTCCTTCTTCAATCCTTTTCTTGAACAATTAACTCTTCTTAGTCTTTTACACATGTTGATAAGGGTTGATGGCAATGGATCTCAAAAACCCAAAATGGGTCAAATGGGTATGACGGACAGGAAATGAAATGGTTAATTTTTATGGTGAATGTGAATGGATATCACGCATTAAGACACAAACACTAACAAGGGTTTGATCCCGAAGTAGGGTTCGATAGAACTCATGAACACTAAATATCGCTTGGAATTCAAATGAGGGTTAAATGCAACTCACTAACCGATTCAAATGAAAGGTTCACCATAATCTTAGGGTCAAGATTAATAAGAATGCGAGAGAGATTAAAGAGTTTAATCTACACTCGATAATCTAATAATGCCAGCTTAAGAGTAGCCTTGCTAAAAAAGGGAAAGGTTCCAAAACATCGAAATATACTTTTCTATCTATTGACGTTTGTCTTTGATGTTTACAAATGTTGCTATTTATAACATGTCCTAAACCCTAGTGGCAAAACTATAAATAATGTACAAGACCTTAAACCTTAAAGAATTGGACCCATAAATAAAATAAAGCAAAACACGTACAACAATACAAAATTATGTGTTTTACAAGGGAAGTCAGCATGCAGTCACTCAACATGTCTTAGAAGGAGTAGTATCTGAACTAGATGGGGTTAGTAGCTAGACGTACGGGTTCGGGAATGATTCCTTAAAGTCTCATATAGCTTAGCTGAGACATTAGAGAGGTCGACTTACAATTGCCAAGTTTTAAAGTTAGGCGGCAATAATCTCTCTGTACCGTGCCAAGTGGATCCCACTCTCGACAACGCGGTCTCTCAATCGAGACAAACTTGTTGCCGAGTGGTTTTTTTTCTTCCTCTCATCCTTTTGGCCTCAGCTTGGCCTTAGCTTCGAATAAGTCTGCTTCGACTTGGATGTAGTCGAAGGCTAATTCCTATCATATGTTATAACGTACATGCAATTAGCACCGCTTGTAGGTAGTTAGGGTTCTTCTTTATTTTTCTTTCATGTGTTTGATATAAAGATCAATTTACTTATCTTGTTAGTTTTTCTTAAGCCCTTTTAAAATAGTTATTAACTTTGGTTGACTAAATGTTTCTACCATTGATTAGTCAATTCTAAGCAATAAAGGTAGTTCCTATCACTATTTATAGGTGTACTAGCAAATCTTAATCATATATCTTAAATCTTTCCTAGCAATTTTCTCCTATCTCTAAATATTTCCCAGCAATTAGTCTAACTTACATTAAATTTTTAAGGGTTATAAAGGCTAATTCCCATCAACAAGGATCAATAATTTCTATGGCTAATATGGCAATTTGCAAAACAAGACTCCAAGAAAACCGCTCTGCTTTGAACCTCAAAAACAACTTTGCATAACGCCAATACCACTCCTTAGACTACAATTACTACACAACAAAACTAGTTACAAACTCAATTTTTATACACTCAAAATTGGTGATACTGGCACCAACACTTCAACACATACAACTCTCAGAACATTCCACTACACTAAGATGTTACTTGATACAAGATCGAGAAAAGAAAGAAACGATAACGGATCTAGAACGAAAGAACAAGAATGGGTATTCAAAAGGAAGATGGGTACGAAGAACAGGAAGGTTTTGATGGTGAATGTGAATGGATATAACTCACCAAGACACAAATACAATCAAGGGTTTAAGCTCGAAATAGAGTTCGATACAACTCATGAACACTAAATGTTGCTCGAGGTTTCAAATGAAGGGTAGATACAACTCATTAACCGATTCAAATGAAGGGGTTCACCACAATCTGAGAACAAGATTGATAAGAACGCAGGGACGATTAAAGAGTATGATCAACACTCGATAACCCAACAAATGCTAACTCAAGTATAGCCTTGCTCAAACAAGGAAAGTTTCACTCTTTGTCTATATTTCTATATATCTATCTATCTCCGTTTCTATAGCAAGTCTTACACCCTAGTAGCAAAACTGTAAACAATGTACAAGGCCTTAAACTCTAAAGAATTAGGCCCATAAATAAAATGAAGGAAAACATATACAAGAATACAAAACTGTATGTTTTACAAGACTTGGCATGCAGTCACTTGGCATGTCCTAGGAAGAGTAGTATCTAAACCGGATGAGGTTGATAGTTGGATGTCCGAGTTCTAGAAGGGGTCCTTAACGTCTCATGTGTCTTGGCTGAAACACCAAAGAGGTTGGCCCACAATTGTTAAGTCATAAAATCAGTCGGCACAAGTCTTTCTTTGATTTATTAAGTGGTTCTTTAGTTCTGATTACTTAGCTGTGTGATCTCTCAACAATTCGGCAAACAACAGACTTAATGCCGAGTGTTCATCTACCCTCCCTCATCCTTCTAGCTATAGTTCAGCTTCAGCAAGCATTGATAAGCTTTAGCTTGGATGTGGTCAGAAGCTAATTCCCATCATTACCGTGGGTTTGAAAGGAAGTCTTCCTCGACGTTAAGTGTTGAGTACGGGCCAAAATGCCGAATAAGCTTCTCTTCCCCTTTCTCTTCACCATAGGTGCCGAGTATCTCTGGATCTCCTCAACGCTCATAGGGGTCAAGCAATAACTCTTCCCGTCCTTCCAAACAGTGTAAGTGTTAATGAAGCCGTCATGGATCACTTTCTAGTCATACTCCTAAGGTCGACCAAGAAGTAGATTTGCGACATTCATAAGGACCACATCGAACTCAATCTCATCTTCAAACTATCCCGCCTTGAATGTAATCTAAGCACACTTATGCACATGGACCATACCCTTGTCATTAAACCACTTTAATCCATAGGGTCGGAGGTATGGGTAGGTCAGCAACTTCATCTTTTCCACTATATCGCCAAAGACAATGTCGGTGCAGTTACCTCCATCGATAACTAAGGAACAAGTCTTCCTGTACACCAGGCACCACATATGAAACAAATTTTCCCTTTATCCAGGATTTACCTTCGGGTCAGCTCTTGTTGCCATAACTAAGAGTTTATTAAGGTCCGCAGGATAGACATCTTCTTCTAACAATCAGTCGTCTAAGCTCTTATCACTCTAACTCTCGATTTAAGCCTCAGGCCCTTCACCCTTCAAAACCATGACCCTTTTATAGCATTTGAAGCATTTCACTTCTTGAGCCTTATTGTCAGGTGACTTCTGTTTCTCGAAATGGGCTGGTCGGCTAGGCTCTCCTTTCTCAATCTTCTTTTCACGCCTTCTCTCAGCATACCTCTCAAGCTCAAGGTTGCCTTGTTGAGGTTAGCTATTTGGCTCTTGATGTCTTCTTCTCATCTGCCTCTCTATTCTTAATGCCAAATTAATTAGCTCGTCCAAAGAGTTGAACGGATGTAACTCAACTATGTCAACAATGTCATCTTGGAGTCCACTTAGGAATCTAGCAATGGTCCAGTCTTATAGCATGGCAACCTCACATCTCATCATCAAGGTCTCAAGCTCTTGTAAATACTCTTCAATAGTATTTTGACCTTATCTCAGGTGCTGGAAAGCATAGAGCATCTCTTGCTTGAAGTAGGTCGACACAAAGCACTAATTCATCAATCACTTCATAAGTCTCCATGTTCTGATCTACTCTTCTCCTTTAGCATCTCGCTTAGAAACCAACTTATCCTACCAAAGACTCCTGTATTCAACAAAGGATAATGAAGCCAGGTTAACCTTTGTTCAATCATCACACTCGTAGTACTTGAACAATTTCTCGACTCGGGGAACACAATCAAGGAACTCTTCAAGTCGACTACTTCTATAAAAGGTTGGTAACTTAAGCTTTATATTGTCAAATCCTTAGCTATGTGCTCAGGTTTCTTCCCTTGCATTTCGAGCTAATCGATTCTCCTTGGTTCAGCCACTTTTGTTAGAGTTCTACTCAACTATGTTCCCTCTCGACCTCAGCTCTCTTCTCTAAGTTTCTTGATTTGTTTCAGAGTCAACACTCCTATCTTTTCTTCCTCTTAGCATTGGATGGCTTTCTTTTCTTCTCAGCTGTCTCGCATCATTACAAAGTTCATTGGAACCACTCCTACTAGTGGGTGTCCATTCCTTCCTTTCTTCTCGACCATCATGTCTGTGGCCTGTAACTAACCTAGTAAGCTCTTGAATAGAGTTGATTAGATTCTAAATCCGGAACTCTAAGTTCTCAATATGTCTCCTCAAGCTTCTAAGAGGACTGTCTCCAGTGTTGTTGACATTATCCTCTGACATTCTTGTTCATACAATAATTTACCAAAAAATTGAAGAAACAACAAAACAAAATTACAATAACTAAAAAACAACCACTACTCGACTTCTGCATCTACTTACTACTACGAACATTACACTACACTAAAGAACAATGATTAACAGAAATGTTAGAACCACAAATCTATTTTGAAGAACACTAGCATACATGTCTCCCTAAAGCTCTGATACCAATATAATATGGGATCGAGATAAGAAAGAAATGGCAGCAGGTTTGGAATGAAAGAATAAGGATAAGTGTTCAAAAGGAAGATGGGTATGAAGACCAGGAAGGTTTTGATAGTGAATGTGAATGAATATAACTCACAAAGACACAAACACAATCAGGGGTTTAAGCTTGAAATAAAGTTCGATACGACTCACGAACACTAAATGTTGCTCGAGGTTTCAAATGAAGGTTAGATACAACTCATTAACCGATTCAAATGAAGGGGTTCACCACAATCTAAGAACAAGATTGATAAGAACGCGGGGACAATTAAAGAGTATGATCAACACTCGATAACCCAGCAAATATTAACTCAAGTATAGCCTTACTCAAAAGAGGAAAGTTTCACTCTTTGTATATATTTCTATATATCTATTTGTCTCCGTTTCTGTACATGTTGCCATTTATAGCAAATCCTAAACCTTAGTGGTAAAACTGTAAATAATGTATAAGGCCTTAAACCTTAAAGAATTAAGCCCATAAATAAAATGAAGGAAAACTTATACAAGAATATAAAACTGTACGTTTTATAAGACTTAGCATATAGTCACTCGGCATGTTTTGGGAAGAGTAGTATTCGAACCGGATGGGATTGGTAGTTGGATGTAAGAGTTTGAGAAGAGGTCCTTGATGTCTCGTGTATCTTAGCCGAGACACCAGAGAGGTTAGCCTACAATTGCTAAGTCATAGAATCAGTTGGCACAAGTCTCTCTCCAATGTGCCGAGTGATTCTTTAGTTCCGATTACTTAGTTATGTGATCTCTCAGCACTTCGGCTGACAACAAACCTGATGCCGAGTGTTCATCTTCCCTCCCTTCGTCCTTCTAGCTATAGTATGGCCTTGGCAAGCATTGATAGGTCTCAGTTTGGTTGTAGTCGGAGGCTGATTCCCATCACTACTCCATAGAAAACTTTTCAAAACTCTACAACATAATTACAATACAAACTCAAATCTAGCTATCCCATTCTAAAACATAACACCAACAACTATACGAACATCTCACAACCTAAAACATACAACATCACTACACTACTACACCATATAAATAGAACACACAACTAGCAGAAGTAGCCCCAAAAAATGTCGTTGCTACATCTTTAATACTAAGATGGTTAGCCACGTTGTGGGTGAACATATGTGCAGCAATTCCATGCAAACTAAAGATAGGTCCTTGTCGATAGCGTTTTTCAATAAAATAGGCCAAAGGCTTATTTCAGTAATATTGATGTTGAAGCTCAACTCTTAACGCTCATCTGGATACACATATCTGGTCACCCATTATAAATACCAAACAAGATAAGGAGACCCACTCTTTTATTCTCTCACTCTTATAATCACTCTACAACTCTATTCACACAATAAAAGGGTTGATTTAGATATCGAAATGATTGCTCCAGCGCTCTCCGTAATCATGTTTTGTGTTGTAGGCACTCGTATATTAAAACAGAAAATCACCATCAACATTTGACACCATCTATAAGAAACGAGCAATCTATCCCCCACATTTTTTATGATTTATCGATTTTTTTTATGGAATATTTCTTCCATTTTACAGACATTTCCAAGTTTGGTTTACCGTAGTTGATTTCCTTATTTTTGTTTCTAGACTCGGTAAATACGCTCATAGTTTGCCAATTTGTTTTGGGCTTAGAGGATTGCTTTTCCCCTATTTCTTTAAATTTGCATCGATACTTCTTTTTCTACACATGTTGAAGTCAAATGATGTATTTGGTTTGAGTTTACGGTTTCTCGAAGCGGTTTCTTTACCCTTCGAAATCTGTTCACACCATTGAAGTTTAGAAAAACGGCCACGTAACTTCCATTTTTTCACATGATGGAGAAGTTGGGGTTTTATTCATGCAAAACTAATTAATGCCTGCTACGTGCTTTGGGACTCGTATAAGATATTCTTCATATTCGTCAGTACAAGAGTATAGAATCTACAAATTTCCCTCTCAATCTTTCGAGACTTCTCCGAAGCTATCAGTCTTGCTAATTGCTCGCCATAAGTCACTACACCCTGGCGGTCACTTGATGTTCCCTTTACAAACTGCTCATATTAGCGTAATTTTGTTGTGATTCGATTCAAAATGATCTCAGAACTATCCGTGCCAAAGAATCATGTGTACAGTGACCAATGGCATGCGCATGGCCAGAGTTCGCTATGAATAGGGCAGCACGAGCTTCATATGCCTGTTTCGTGACTCTCTTTCTTTAATTTCATAAGCTAGATTTATATGCACATATGCCTTGACCGTGGTAAAGGAGCTTCCCTTCAACTCGTCGCTAAGCTACAAGCAAGATGAGCCGCTAGCTACTTGAAGCCGAGCTCTACTCTTTACCGAGCTTCATGCTTCGGCGACTCAAATGCCAAGCTCCCTACAAATAAAGCCAAACAACAACATGACATCGGCCAAGCTCCACACTCCACAGACATCCGAGTCGTCATTGGTCGGGCAAATATCTGAGATGCTATTCAACTGAAATGGAGGAGCATGACTGCTCGGCCAGTAGTCCATACAACATAGCAATGAGTTCCAATATGCTACAGATGGCAGCAGACTTAAACTGATCAGCTCGTCGACCGAGCTACTGCTTTGCGAAATAGAAACTTCACGAGCTGTTCAGTTTTCAACTTGCCGAGCTATTCATCGTCCATATAAGTCGAATGCTGATTGGAGCCAAAAGCTTGAGTTCCTTCATATCTGAATGTCGGTTCCTAGTTTTGAGTTTCACCGGTAACGAAGCCAATCTGTTGAATAGAACTACAATAACAAAGGTACGCATCCGGGGTACACTTACGAGTATTTGGAGGCACATGTTTATTTGACTTATCCATTCAATGATTTTCTGCTACTATTGAATTCATGAAGCCTTGGGAAGGAGATGCCGAGTTGCTTCTTAATGAAATTTCTATTAAGTGGAAAATATAGGAAGAATCGGCCTCTATGGCTTTTGCAATTAATAAAGTTAGGATCATCCGTTTATATGGGAAGTGGCAGTCCGAGATGGTTCATAGTATTTGAAGTTTTATAAATCATTTTTTTCTTTTTTGAGCAATCTTCAGAGGATGAACGTTTGGCATTACTTCTAAATGGTTGTGAACCTTGGCACACGAGTGGGTTTGTAATTTCAAGCCCTATGCTAATAGAGCTTTCCTAACTTTCCAACTTGAGCTCTCGCGCCACAGCTTCATGTTTAAGCTTCGTGAAGCATTAACCAAACCGAATAGTTAGCAAACTTTGGGCCAAACACTCCCACAACCACTGGGTTAAACTGGTGTGGATCCGAGCTTTTTAAATTTACCAATGCACTGAGCTATGAAGTGCCGAGCTGCTGTGATCCAAGATGCCGAGCTATTGACGCTGAGTAATTGATACCAAGCTATTTATATCGGCCTAAAACAGTAGCCGAGAAGCCGAGTTATCTATTTATTTAATAAAAAACTCCAGGTCTATAAAGTAGACAGTTGCAGCAACTCTATGGCAACTATGCCGAACTGTTGTAGCAGAGTGCAATCCATCGGCAACGATGCCGAACCACTATCATCTGAACTATTTAAGGCAGTCGCATAATCTGTTAGTAGGACTTGCCATAAATGCCGAGTTGTTCTATCCACATCCGAAGAGACGTTAACACTTTCACTTCTGAACCAACTTCCTTCTTTAGAAACTGTTCACAACAACCGACCCTCCACATGCCAAGCAAGACCCAACCACTATTATACCATGCCGATCTGTGGAGTTAACTCCGAGTTGCAGCGAATTCAAGAAGTCTGACCATTTCAAGATCAACAACACCAAACGCGAAGCTTCAACTCTTAACCACGCCTTCGTGCTCCCGACCTTTCCTAGCAAGTGCGAAGCTTCCTTATGCATTTCACTGTCGAGCTCAACAAAAGTTGAGCCGAGCTTATTCCTCTGAGGCTGATTATCAAGCTCCATTTTCCGAGCTTGTTTGTTCTTTCCGAGCTATAATGCCGAACTAAATAGTGAGCTTTACAGTTCAATACAAAGCCGAACTATGCTATGACGTCCGCGTTGAGTTGTCCAATTTTGGAGTTGCCGAGCTACCATAGTAGAGTATAATGCCGAATCGATTTCCTTCGTGGAGACTTCTTGCCAACCTTGCGGCATTTGCTCAAGTCCGGGCTCAAGACAGGAAATTCGACCTTATGTCCAAGCCATCTAACAACCACAGCCAAGAATATGAACCAAGTTGTTGTATCCATTGTCCGATTTCTTTCTAACCAAGCTCCTTGCGACTTGGCTGTTCACAATTGCAGGTAAGACCAAGTAAGTGATAACTTGAGCTTCTCTGCTGGAATGTGCTGAGTTGACAAGAATACGGCAAAACACAGCAGCGAGCTGCATCGCTCTCAATAGCCGAACCACACCAATAACCGACATTAGGCATCAGAAGGCTTTAAGCTTTATCTCCTACCTAGATCCAAATTAACATTCAATGGACAATGATTCTCCGAAGGTCTTAGAAATAATTGCTTATTTTGCTGGACTGTCTTAAATTTCAGTTCACATTTACGGATAACAATCTACTGCCGCAAATCTGAAAGTATGAAACTTTTCGAAGTATTGAGATTAAATTTACTACAATATCAACCTTTTGCAATGGCATCGTATTTTGCTGAAGCCTTGCCCATTCTAACTTTGGTTGAACTCTTTTTATATTCTGGACATTTCCCGAGTCAGATTCGAATATTAACATTGGCCGCAGGTTTGGTGCAGCTCAGTTATTTTTCATCTACTTTTTATTGAAGAGGAATGGGTCCAAAAACGAAAAGAATAACATTGCAAAGGAAGTTTTGGCTATATATATGATTGGCCGGTTGTCAAAATCAGAGGTAAATGCTTTCAGTTATTGCAACAGAACACGGACATGAAGTTTTGTGGAACATCGTAAACTCACTTGTACTCTCTCGGAATCCTCAGAATATATCGAGACGGGAGACAAATTGCAAGACTTTTGTTTTCAGTTGTTTTAAAGTTCAGATCCTTCTTTCGGACGTGCCCTTGGAGGTGCAAATATATATGTATGTGTCCATGCTGAACTCCTTGAACAAAATATTCGAGCTTCGAGCCACAGGCAGCTCCAATTTAGAACTAATACCGAGCTATAGCCCAAAGCAGAGCTCCCTAATCGAGTCGCGAGCGACATAAAGGATGGCAAAGCTAAACTTTCCACTTCGCAAGCCATACAACATGGCCGAATACACTGCTATATCACGACCTGTCTTGAATTGATTAGGCCGAGCTGATGTGCAAATCGCAGCCATGTAAACGAAGATCTCCGAATTGCAATAGAGCTGAGTTGTATGCTGTAAGGTCCAAACTCCAAGCCCCATGACAGCAAAGACGAACCGTTCTCGATCTGTCCCTCACAACCTGAGCTGCTGTCTGGTCCGAGCTCAGTTGAGTCGATCAAGTGGGCATCCGAACCACGCTTGATAAATGAATTTCGAGTTCAAATGACCAAATAGAAGCCGAGCTATCATGAAATGGATAGGCGAAGTAGCTGCAGTCAGATTGAAGTGCATTGAGAGTGAGCAATATCAAACCAAGTTTCGAGCTAATCAGCTGCGTACTCAGCCAAGCTGGACCTTTTTCAAGCTTGAGTCGAGTGCTTCACTAACATTGGTTACGACTCTGAGCAGTGAACTCCACTTGCCAAGCTGTGGTCTATGAATGAACTAGTGTCGGTTTTGCCGAGCTCTGTTTTTTATAGATCTTTAGAAGCTCGAAATGCCAAGCTCATTGAAACCAAAGTCAAATAGCTGTCTCGAGCTTGAAGTGTTTTCTTGAATTACTATAAAGTCAGCAATACCTCAAGCCCCATAAAGTCGTGTGTGAACTACATGTGCTGACTCCATTGATGAAAAGATGACTAAGACTTTACTCCTACCATTTGTAGTTTATTATTTATTTTTGAAAAAATACATATTAAATATATGTGTCAGATGTTAAGTTTCATGTTAACCTATTGTTAACACTCTCATTCAACTATGTATCAAACTACGTCTATCTATATGTCGCTCCATGATCTAGACTTCGACAGGTCTAATAACATGAAGTGTCAACTAATCTATACTCACAATGGCTTATTAAGTCCTTTGCGTGCTTTTTTTTTTTTTTTTTTTACTTCTTTTGGAGACCAATATGAGAACTCAAAAACAAAAAAAAATGAAGGCAAAATAGATGCCCCCAATTTAGACCCACACAAGTATAATTTATTGATGTGCAACTCCTTAGTGACTCTAAACCCTATCCACCACAGGTGACAAGCAAATCAAATAAAGCGTTAATCCCTAAGTCATATATTAAATGGGCAATGGGAAATGGATATCAGTAAATCTATAAGCCTAGTGAAAAACTTGAATAACGAGATATAAAGCTTTAAACTCTCTTAAGAGTAATAAGCACGAGCACCCTAAGTGTAATAAGAAAATGATAGGCCACCTAGAAGCTCTAAGCAATCAATTGGCAATGAGCACCATATTCTAAGTCTAAAGAATAGACAACAAGCTATATAAAAGCCTCAAGCCACTAATCAATAATAGGAAAAATACTCTTTTAAGTCCAACAACTTGCATGAACAACAAGTGAATAAGCCCAAAAATCTATACATTAACGGGCTTAAAGCTAATTAGCCTATTTTATGGCTCCAATGGATCCAAGAACAGATAAAGCCAATTGTTAAATGAGTCTAAGCTTACCAAAAGCTTGAAAAGGAAATAATGGAGAATATGCAAAAGAATAAAAGTGAATGAAAAGTAAGCAAAACCTATGAATAGCTCCAATGGATATGATGCACCAATGGAACTTTCAATAACTCACAACATAATTCAATATAATGCACAAGAAGGTCCGATAAGGTTACTCGTTGCCTAGCCTTACTTAATGGTTAGGATAAAAATGAAATGAGAGCAAACAAAACAGTGTTTATGAAAAGAAAAAATATTCTATTGTATTGATGATAATCTAATTACAGCTACAAATACAAGGAGTATTTATATCCAATAAGTCAGGGCAATTTGCATTAAAAGGAAAAGACAAAAAAGGTATTACCATAATGAAGTAATATACAAAAATACAAAAGGATAAAAATGAATATTCAAGAAAAGTAATAATTAATGTAGCAGATTCTATACGTAGTCTTATATATGTGGCAACGATACATTAGCAAGGCTGTTGGAGGATGCGGGCAAAAGAGTATGATCAGATTGTTAGTCTGAATAAAGGTGACTAAGGATCAGTCTAGGGTCTCTCTTTCGACACCTCAACAAGGGTGAGGCCAAGTAGTTAGTTGACTTAGACATGAGTGAGTATTCAGGAACGGCCTAGCTATTATCTCGGCAATCTACAATTTGGCATACATCAGAGAGATAGGCAGTCATTCAGCTCGGCATATAGAGTGACTCAACAAAGATATGCTTGGTTTCGATAAGAGTTAGTTGGAATGGGAGGATCTTCTTTGCTAGCCCTTTCAGTCCTTGAGCTCGACTACGAGTCAAAGGTGCAAGAGCCTGATTCCTATCATTTCCTCCAGGTTGATTTGGATTTGTGATCAAATCTGAATAGTCTCCGATCAACTCTCCATTGAGGTGATATAGACTGAGGTCAGCAATGTTAAAGGTGTCAGAAACCCCATAGTCTTCGGGAAACTCTAATCTATAGGTGTTATTATTAATCCTCTAGAGGATTTTGAAAGGTCCTTTAGCCTTTGAGGATAGTTTGTTGCTCCTCTTACTCAGAAACCTCTCTTTGCTTAGGTGCAGCCACACTAAGTCTCTTAGCTGAAAATGTTTGGCCGTCCTGCCTTTGGTTTTCTCTCGCATACGTAGAGCGACTTAGTCGATGTGCCAAGTAACTTTGTCATAGATACACTAACGGAATTGTTCTCTAGCTCTTACATCAAGGTCCTCTTGCGTAGGCACAGGTATAGGGATGTGATCAAAGGGCAACTCAGCATTAAAACCATAGACCACTTTAAGTGGGTCTACTTAGTGGTGTCATCTATTATTCGATTGTACGTGAATTCAATCACTAGTAAGCAAACGTCCCAGTCAGCTAAGTTCTTACCCATTGCAACTCAGAGCAGTAATCCTAAAGTGCAATTAATCACCTATGTTTAGTCATCAATTTGGGGGTGACAACAAGTATTAAATAGTAGTTTGGTCTCCATCTAATGCTACAAGGTCCTTTAGAAATAGCTTAAGAACTTCGAGTCTTTATCGGAGACTACACTCCTCAGCATACTGTGTAACTATATAATCTATTGCAAGAAAAGGGTGCAAAGCGTGCCATCTTTTTGAACCTATCCACGACAACCATTACAGAATCTTTACCTCAAGCAGTTCATGGTAGTTTAAGAACAAAGTCCATGCCCAATTCGATCCATGGCTTCATTAGAACAAGCAAAAGCATTGCTTTCCCTTGTTCGACTCAGTACTTAGCCCTTTTGCACATGGCATAGCTTTCAACAACTCAATGCACATCTCACCTCATTCTTGGCCAAAAGAATTGACCACTCAACAATTCATATGTTCTTCTCTCCCCAACATGTTTGAATAGTCCTATAATATAGCCTTCCTTGATCAATAGCTCCCGAAGTGAACCGGTCGGCACATACAATTTCCCCCTTTAGAACAAGTATCCTTCCCCTATATGATACTCATCTACTATCCTTCCATCAACATAACACGCAAGTATGGACCCAAAGTGTGGATCCTCAAAATACTGTTCTTTGATACTCACAAACCTAAACAATTTAGTCTACAGTTCATTCAGAAGTATATGCCTTCTCAAAAGAGCATTTGCAACTACGTTGCTCTTTCCCTACTTATATTTTATCACGAAATTGAATCCTTCAAAGATTTCAATCCATCTCACCTATTGCTTCGACAATTTATTCTAACTTCGGAGGTACTACAAGGACTCATGGTCGATATAGATGACAAATTCTCTCAATAATAAATAATGCTATCATACTTGTATTGGTTGGATTGGTGCCAAGAGTTATTTGTCATATACAGAGTAATTTAGTTGAGACCCTTTGAGCTTCTCATTATGATAGGCAATTGGTCGGCCTTCCTACATTAGGATAGTGCATATTCCAATGATTGACTCATCACATTCTAACTCAAATATTTTCTCGAAGTCAGGCAGAACTAGTATAGGGGTAGAGGTTAACCTTTCCTTTATCTTAAATAAACTTCTTGTTAGTCGTAACCAAGAACAAACAAGGCCAGTCACTAGATGGGTTCGAGTTTGTAGAAAGCTCAAAAAAGGATTAATGGGGAAAGTATGAAAGGGCAAAATGAAGAATGAAACAATAAGCAAAACTCATGAATAGCTCTAAAAGATATGATGCACCAATGGAACTTTTGAGGACTCATGGCACAATTTGATATGATGTACGAATTAGTCTGGTGAGGTTGCTCGCCACCTAACCTTACTTAAGGGAAAGGATAAGAGTAATGCCGAGAGTAAACAAACAGTGTTTACATAAAGAAGAAAAAAATACTCAAAAGTGTATTAAGAATGATCCGATGTCCATAGTTACAAGTACAAGGGTATTTATACCCATAAGTTAGGACAACCTACCTAAAAGGGAAAAGACAAAAAAGGGCATTTCCTAAGGAAGCAATGTACAAGATACAAAAGGGTAAAAATGAATATATAAGAAAAATAATCATTGGTGCAATGGATTCTACATATGATACTATACACGTGGCGATGCTACATTGGCGAGGTTGTTAGAAGATGCGGACAAAAAGTATAAACAGATGGGCTTGTCCGAGTAGGGATGGCTTAGTCAATCCAGGCTCTCTCTCTCGACTTCATAACAAGGAAGATGCTAGGTAATTGGTTAGCTCGGTGCTATAGAGGAATCATCAAATCAGTATACTAAAAAAAAATAAGCAATCATACGGCTTAGCATGAAGGGTGACTCGGCAAGAAAATATTCGGCCTCGTAGGAGTTGGTTGGAACAAAAGGATTTGTCGTGCTAGCCCCTCTAATCCTTAGGTTTGGTTGCGGGTCAGAGGTCCGATAGCTTGATTCACATCATTCCCTTCGGGTTGTTTTGGATTTGGGATCAAATCCAAATGGTCTTCACTCAGTTCTCCATCAGGGTGATACGGACTAAGGTCGGCAATGTTAAAGGCATCAAAAACCCCATAGTCCTCAAGTAATTCCAACATGTAGACATTGTCATTAATTTTTTGGAGGATTTTGAAAGGTCCTTCCGCTCTTATAGATAATTTATTCCTCCTCTTCTTTCGGGAACCATTCATTGTTGAGGTGCAGCCATACCAAGTTTCCTGACTAAAAATGCTTAGCCAACCTACCCTTGGTCTTTTCTCGTATTCTTCCAATAGCTTAGTTAACGTACCGAATGACAAGTGACCTTATCATAGATGTGCTAAAGGGATTGTACTTTGGCTGATACGTTAGGGTCTTCTTGCATAAGTACTAGTATAGGGACGTGGTCTAAGGGAAACTTAGGATTGAATTCATAAACCACCTTGAAGGGAGTCTGCTTAGTGGTGTCATGTACTATTCGATTATAGGAAAACTCAACCACTGGTAAGGAAATGTCCCAATCAGCCAAGTTCTTGCCCAATGTAGCTTAGAGCAGTGATCCTAAAGTACAATTAACCACTTCTATTTGGCTGTTAGTTTAGAGGTGACATGAGATACTAAAGAGTAATTTGGTTCCCAACCGATACCATAGGGTTCTCTAGAAATGGCTCAAGAACTTCGGGTCTATATCGAAAACTACACTTCTCAGCATACCGTATATCCATATAATCTCCTGTAAGAAAAGAGAAGCAATAGCCGAAGCGTCGTTAGTCTTAGTACAAGGTATGAAGTATACCATCTTACTAAACCGATCCACAATGACCATTACTGAATATTTGCCTCGAGCAATTCACAGCAGTCCGAGAACGAAGTCCGTGCTCAATTCAGTCCATTGCCTTATCGAAATAGGTAGGGGCATTGCTTTCCCTTACTCGGATTGGCACTTGGCTTTCTTGCACACAACATAGATTTCAACAACTCAGTGTACATCTTTCCTCATTCTCAACTAAAAGAATTGGCCATTTATCAATTCACAAGTCCTCCTTTCCCCAAAATGTCTCGAGAGACCTCTACTGTGGGCTTCCCTAACTAATAGCTCCTTTAGTGAATAAGTCGGCACGCATAATTTTCTACCTCGGAACAAGTAGCCATCCTCCACATGATACTCGTCCACTGTCTTCCCATTGACACATCACGAAATTATGAGTCCAAAGTATAGATCCTCAAAGTACTATTCTTTGATACTTACAAACCCAAACAGCCTAGTATATAGTTCTAATAAAAGCGCATGTCTCCTTGAAAGAGCATCGACAACTATGTTGTGCTTTCTCTACTTGTACTTAATTACAAAATTGAATCCTTCAAGGAATTTAACCTATCTTACCTATTGCTTCGACAACTTAGTCTGACTTTGGAGGTACCTCAACGATTTATGGTCAGTATATATGACAAATTCTCTCAATAGTAAATAATGTTGCCATATTTGCATTGCTCGGATCAGTGCCAAAAGTTTCGTGTCATACATGGAGTAGTTCAACTGTGGTCCTCAAAGCTTCTCACTGCAGAAAGCAATTGGTCAACCTTCCTGCATCAAGACAGCGCCTATCAAACATAGTAAGAAGCAAGTAATACAAGTCACCAGTAGCCGTCATGCGTAACTCTCCTATCAAACAATCACGGTCTTTCTAGCAACACGTAGAAAGCGTACATAGGCAGTACATCACAAAGAATCTAGTCGAAGTAATTCCCTATAGTAATCAACAGTAATATTTACTAAGTGACATGTAATGCTCATTTCTCACCTAACCAATGCAACTTATATGGCTTCAAATGTGTAACAGTCGGCAACTTTAGTTTTGAAAGTGATAAAGGCATATTTTTTATGTTTTAAAGTACAAATTAATATACAATTATTATTGATTTTGTAGAAATCATTAAGAGATGGTACTTAATTATTTTCATTTGGACATTTCAAGAATTAGAGGATTCAAGAGTGGAATTACAAACGATTTAGAGGAATTTTATGCAAGGGAATGAAGTTCGAATCAATACACGTAAGTTGGAATTGAAGGCAACTGGCCTACAACTTACACCAGTGGCCTTTGAATTCATACTACCGGCTATTGATGTTTATGCCACCGGTTTAATAGCCGGCCTTGCACTTACATTGCTAGCCTTCATGAAAAAGGAGCATCACATGAGTCAACCCTAGTTTTTCTTATAAATAGCTTATGTTTCATCATTTGAGGCACTTTTGACACACAATTTCCATAGACTTAGAGAGGCATAGAATATTATTTAGATAGTTCTTGAAGAATTCTTCGAGAGAATCACTTGGATCATTGAGAAGAATTTACTTTTATTGTAGAGACCAAGTTGAAGTTGAAATTGAAGATTATCTTTTTTCAATACAGAATTGGTGACATCTATTTCAGTTATTCTTATGCAATTCTATAAATTACTTATGCTTTCAATTATGAATTTCCTTTCAATTTCAATTGGCATTTATGGTTTCATTTCCAAATCCATGGCTGGTTAAATTTATTTGTAGGAATCAATGAAACCCTAGATAGTTAAGATAATAATTGTATTCATGTTATAGGATCAAGAGATATATGGATGATTCATGATTGTAATTTCTATGATTTCGATTATAATTGTTAGAAACCCTAATGATACGGGAGTTGAAATAGGGTTTGTTAGAAATTCTTAGTTGATTTGATTAATCAACTTGGAAGTAGAGTTAAGTGAATTAATTAGAAATTATCTAAAAATTAATGCGATATTTGATAAATGATTATTCACTAAGACATTAGGGATAATTGATTTAAGACATTAGACAATCATAGTATCGGAAGATATATGATTATAATTTAGAGTCTACTGTTAATTGGGTGATGCGAAAGTTGACTAACTAATTAGGGGTTTAAATCCTTAAGTTTTAAGATATAATGATTTCACTTGAATGACCATATAGCTATTAATCTATATAACATAATAACAATTTGTTTTACATAATTTATGGTGAATTCTGTTTTCCTACAATTCTTAATTGAATGCTTAATTTTAGATTTTTCATAGTTATTTTCTTTTCAATAGTTTTAGAGTACTTATTAGATTAATTAATTTAATTTTGATTGCCTGAATATTGATAAGAACTAGCATAAGATTAGTAATTTCTTAGTCCTCGAAGGATTGATAACCTTACTTTCTTTATATTACTTGATTTTAACACAGTATACTTGCTGGAGTATTCATGATTTATTTTTATATATGTATATTTTAAGTGAATCATGCAGCTTCTACTATCCACGATGAAGGCGTACATTAGATCAATCACTTTATAAGTGGTATGGAACAAATTCTCTCGCTACTCCTCCTCTCGCAAAGGTTTTACATTCATAGTATGTCAAATAACCGTGAGTAACTGATCTAAGTCCTTAGGAAACATATCCTCCTGAATCAGCTCTTTCTTGGCACTTTCTTTCTCGGTAGGAACCTCTTTCTCGACAAGAACCTCCTTCTCCTCATATTCCTCATCCATACTCTCCACTTCTAGCTTTGAGTTGTCTCCCTTGATGACCATAGTTTGATGATTTGGGCATTGAGCAGCCATGTGTCCAAACCCCTAGCACTCGAAGCACTTGATCTAGCTAGCCTTCTTACTAGACCCTTACCCATTCTCATACATCCAGGTCGATACTTCGTCATCAGGTTGGCCTTTTTGCTTAGCTCTTACATTAACCTTACTTCTTAGCTAGGTACTTGGTAGTATTCGTTGACTTGCCAGTCTTGATCGGTTAGTTGGCATCCTTGCCGGTACTCAGTTCCTTCTTTGCCTCTCTACTCGCTGGGCAATCCTAATAGTCTCATCCATAGTGTCAAATTGTTGGAGCTCTATGACATCTCGAATGTCTCCTCTCAACCTAATAACAAACCTTGAGACTGTTTAAGCTGGTGGTTTCTTCACCTCATAATGGATCATGAGCATTTGGAACTCTTGAACATATTTGTCAATAGTTCAGCCTCCTTATCTCAACTCCTAAAGCTGATTGAAAGTATCTTGGAGATAGGTTTTCAACACGAATCTATTTCTAAGCACTCTCTTCATCTCGAGCCAAGTGTTAATCTCTCAATAGCCTTCTCATCTTCTCATAGCCTGAAAATTCTTCCACCACAAGGTAACATATCCGAAGAACTCAACAACAGCAGTTCTCACCTTCTCATAATCCTTATATTAATAATAATCAAACATACGCTTTACCTTCTCTTCCCACTCCAGATATTCATCAACATTCCTAGATCCATTGAAACTCAGAATTTGAAGCTTCACATGGTTAGATGTTTTCAGGACTCTTACTCACTCTTCTTCAAAATATTCCTCTTCCTCTTCATCAAGCTCTCTTAGGTTTATCCTTTACCTCACTCATTCACTAACTCCTCCACCTTAAACGGGTCGAGCTAGGTTCTAACCTCTAACAAGTTGAGTAGCTTAAGGAGTGTTTTGCACAGCCTCAGTAGGTCAGTAGGACAACGCATAAACAGCCTGAGTCAGATCTACTAAGAGGTTAGCTACCTCATCAAGTTTTTCGTTAGTACTTCTAAGAGTTCCCTAAGACCGTCGTCCATAGTGAACAACTCTACTATCATTACCAGTACCAACATTCATACTTGCATTTGTCATTTTTCCTCACAGATTCAAAGCTTAAGCAAACACTTTAGAATGTAAACAGCTAATAATACAACAGTCAAATGAACACAGTAATTTACTTTGTTTTACACATACAAAACAAAGTATAACAAAACTTCAAGAAGAACTAACTATAGTTCACACAAAACCTCTACTTTGATACCAAGATGTTGCAAATCGTAACCAAGAATAGACAAGACCAGTCATTGGATGGGTCTAAGTTTGCAGAAAGCTTGAAAAAGGATTAATGGGGAAAGTGCGAAAGGAAAAAAATGAAGAATGAAATAGTAAGCAAAACCTATGAACAGCTCTAGAAGATGTAACGCACCAATGGAACTTTCAAAGACTCACATCACAATTCAATATGATGCACGAATTGGTCTGATGAGGTTATTCGCTGACTAACCTTGCTTAAGGGAAATGATAAGAATGATGTCGAGAGTAAACAAATAATGTTTACGCAAGGAAGAAAAAGTACTCAAAGAGTGTATTAAGAATGATCCGTTGTTTACAGTTATAAGTATAAGGGTATTTATACCCATAAGTTAAGGCAACCTGCCTAAAAAGGAAAAGACAAAAATGGCATTTCTTAAGGAAGTAATGTACAAGATATAAAAGGATAAAAATGAATGTATATAAAAACAATCATTAGTGCAATAGATTTTACATATGATACTGTACATGTGGTGATGCTACATTAGTGAGGTTGTTAGAAGACGCGCATAAAAAGTACAAACAGATGGGCTTATCTGAGTAGGGATGGCTTAGTCAGTCTGGACTCTCTTTCTCGACTTCTCGGCAAGGAAAATGCTGAGTAATTAGGTAGCTTAGTGCTAGAGAGTAATCATCAACTCGACATACTATAAAAAAATGGGCAATCATATGATACAGCATGAAAGGTAACTCGGTAAGGAAGTACTCAGCCTCGGTAGGGGTAGGTTGGAACAAAAGGCTCCGTCGTGCCAGCCCTTCCAATCCTCAGGCTCAACTGTGGGTCGGAGGTCCGGTAGCCTGATTCCCATCATTCCCTCTCTTCAATAACTCATTAACTTAACGTTGGAGTTTAGAAGCCTACTAAGGACTCGTCCAATATATGGGCTTATTCAACAATACGGCGTTGAGTATTAAGTCAATGCAGTGTTCTATACCTCAAATTAGGGGTAATCCTTTAGATAACTGTTCGAGGAACAGGTTGACGTACTCATCTAACAACTCCTTTACCTCTTAGGGTAGTTCACCCCACCCCTTTAACTCTAAAAGTCACCTGACCAACATAAGGGTCAACGCATCAACTTTAAAGGTCTCTTGGAGCTTGACTCTACTCATTACCGAAGCTTTCCTCAATCTGCAAACAAGTTTGGCCTACAGTTTATTAACTTCACTCTACGTCATCGAGTTCAATGTAATCTTCCTACTATCCTTCTCAAATGTATACATGTTCTAATATCTATCATGGATAACTCTCCTGTCACGATCTACCTAGTAACACGTGAAAAGCGCACATCGGTAGTATGTCGCAAAGAATCTGGTCAAAGTAATTTCTGATAATGATTAGTAATGATACTTGCTGAGTGATATGTAATGCTCCTTTCTCACTCAACCAATGCAATTTGTATGGCTTTGGATGTACAATAGTCAGCAGCTTCAATTTTGTAATAAGATCGGCTATTACCATATTAGTGCAGCTACCACTGTCTACAATGAGGGTATACACCTGATCATTCACCTTACAGGTGGCATAAAACAAATTCTCTCTCTGCTTCTCCTTACATGAGGGTTCTACGTTCATTATGTATCGAACAACCATGATCAACTGATCTAAGTCCTCAATAAACATATCCTCTTCAATCAATTCTTTCTTGGTAGTGTTCATGTCTTCCTTAAGTTCCTCATCAGTATTTTCTATCTCTAGCTTGGGGACATCTTGTAAACCTTGCAATTTTAGCTATTTAAGGTAGAATTGAACCCTAATACTATAGATGACTTGAAGAGTCATTAAAGCCGGGTAAAATAAAAAAATTTAATAAATCATAAATCTAAATATATTATAAGTAGTAAAAACCTTGGAAATTGATTAGAACTCTACATCGCATACTAAAATCCAAAAACTGACTTACACATCATTAACCAAAATTTAACTCGAATTTGATCGAAACCCTAAAATTATAAAAATAAACCTATAAAATAATTAAATATTACTCAATAATGATAAAATTATAGTCGATTGTAATTTTCGACTAAAACGCCTATCCATATGAAACTGTAGCGAAATTGCCGCAGTAACTTGTAAAAATTATAATTATAACAGGTACCAATTAAATTGATAAAATTTCATAAAAATTTGAAAATTAATTTACGAGGAGAATCGTTATAATTTATATGATTCAAAAAATCATATATATTTGTTAATAATTTTCATTTTCCTTCTCTTTCATTTCCAATTTATCTCATTTTCTTTCTTCCATTTCCAATTGAAGCTCATGTCTTACACAAATGTAATCCAAAATTAGCAGCAAAATGAAGACCAAATTTAGCCGCCCACGTGAGAGAAAAGAAATGCCACATGTTGAGTGGAAAATAAAAGAAAAATGAAAATAAAGATTTGGATAAATCTTAGCTTAAATTCTAAGCTAACTTTATGTGAATAAAAGGAAGAAAATCTGGAAAAAAAAAAAATCTGCACAAACCAAACCGTAAGGAGAGAAAAAGAGAAAGAAAGGAGAAAAAGAAAGAAAGAAAAGAAGAAGGAAGAATTAGAAGAAAGAAAAAAAAGGGGGTAAGTAAATTATTTTAGATGTATGTTATATAGCATATACATGTATAAATGAAGTATTTGTATAATATTTTTTTTATAACATTAGTAATACATGTATAGTTGCATAAATACATAAATTGAATAATATATACATATATTAGGCTATGTATATATACATGTATGTACATAGGTATATGGAAAAGTATGTATTATGTATTTTTTTAGTATACATATGATTAGTATTAAGTATTTATATTTAAATAAATATAGTATGTCTATGTATATGTGTGTACCATGAGTTATATATATATATATATCTATATGTAACCATGTATAATTATTTTCCTACATCTATATATATGTAATCGTATATTATATATATGTAGTAGTATATTTCCATGAGTAATAATATATGTATATAAGACATATAATATAGAGTATATGTTTTATAGTATATGGCATAATATATGTATAATATATAGTATACATACTATATAACAAACACTATATAAATATATACATATACCGAATATATAAAATAGGAATAGGTATTTGTAGATTATTTATATATATTTAAGTACTCGAAAATTANATATAAATAATGAGAAAATGAGAAATAATAAAAATAATAAAGGTAATAACAATAATAATAATCATAATAAAGTTAAAAATCTCAAAAATAGGAAAATATGCTCAAATTAATAAAAATATCAAATATATGATTTAAATAATTATTAAATCATAAATATGTTACGAAAAAGCAAAAATCAATATTTTATAATTTTTTTAAATTTAAATAATAATTTTTGTGATATTTTTGTATCACAATTTACATTATGAGTCACAACGTCCAAAACGAACCTCGTTACAAGAAAATACTCTTGAAAACGATTAAAATGGACTATAAGTTCATAACGATCCGAGCTAAAACGAAAAAGTTACACACGATTCGATAAAAAACTTAAATCAGCAATTTCACGTAACTAAGTAAGGTAGACCTTACAAATTCTAGCATTAGTTAGCTTTAAATTCCCTACTTTACAAAATTTTCATTATTCTCAAGTGATATCGATATCAACCCTGAGCTGCCGCCAGACTATTACAATCCTTGAGCTAGCCATGGCCGAGTAAGTATTTCCTAATGATTTCATACTTGTATGTGCTTATAGTTAGTGAACATAAATTATGAATTATAAATGAATGTGTATGGGATTGGGTTATGTTTGTGCGTGATAATTGTTGTTGATGGTGAATTTACCTTAAATTGCAATAATCTGTTGCATAGTAGATTCGCTAGATTGATTGTTTGTAGCTTGGAATGATTACTGAATAAATAAGACTAAATTTTATTCGACTAAAAAAGTTAACTTGGATCATGCATAAATTATGCACTGCATATCCAATTCCGGGCAGTCACATTACACGGAGGTAGCGAGAGGCCATACTTGGGTTGATTATTGATTGTTATTGATTTCGTACAGTGCACACATGTGATATGACCTTACCCTGGCCCACGAGATGATTAGGTATTGGAGGCGTCAACTGTTCAGCTATGGGTCAAGTCTAGAGGCCTTCGTTTAGGGATGAATGAGAGCTGCGTAAACCTACTCACAATTATATGTAGAACTCGTTTTGATAAAGTTGGTAATGGATGTATCATTACATTTTAAATACGAAACATGGAGTTTCGTTATGAAATAAGTTCTAATATGATACCCGGATCTGACTATTCTGATGAATCTCAAACCCTGACTTCGGAGGGTGTTAAATCTGAGTTACATGCAGTACCTGGTCATCTACATTTATTTATTTAGCATACTGCTTGTTCATGCATTCATTTGGTTGAACTTAACTATAATATAACTTGATTGCTGTATAGTTGAGGAAAATTAACTCACTAAGCTTTTGTAGCTTACTCCCTAATAGTTTTCTCTTGTAGGTTGCTAGACGATCAGGCATGGGTTAAGAACTGAGGGTTGAGTGCCAACATTAAGATGCATAGAAGTTAGACTCCGAGGACAGACTATATGGTTCATTGGAATTATTGTATACTACATTTAAAGTTTGTGACTTTAGTAAGTTTGAGTTTTAGAACTTTACTACCCAATCTTATTATTTGGTAAGGAATACCGATTCTCTGTGGTTCTGTTGGACTGTGGCTTATCGGATATCTATAGTCACAAATATGTAGTCGTAAGCTAATTAAATAAATAAATAAAAGCTTTAGTGACTAATTGTTTAGAATCTTGCAAACTCTGACTTGCAGGATGATTTTCAAATCATGGGTGTACACATGATATGAAAATTTTAGACAATCCTACTAGGCCCCCTGTAAGGTCATGACACATCTCCCTTGATGACCATAGTCCTTCGATTCGGGTACTGAGCATCCATATGTCCGAACCTTTAGCATTTGATCTAGCTTATCTTCCTACTAAATTCTTATCCTTTCTCATAAGTTCGGGTCAGCACATCACTATCAAGTCAACCTTTCTACTCGACTTGAACATCCACTTTTTGGATCGGCTTGGTACTTAATTGAGCGCGATGACTTCTTTATCTGGCCTAGCTAGTTTGCATTCTTGTTGATACTTGGCTTCTTCTCTACCTTTCTACTCGTTGGGCTATTTTAATGGCTTCATATATTGTGATAAATCATTAGAGTTCTACAATGTCTCAAATGTTGTCTCTTAATCCAATAAGGAACCTAGAGATTGTTTGTATTGGTGGTTCCTCTACTTTACATCGGATCATGAGCATTTGAAATTCTTAGACATACTCATCAACTGTTCAACCTCCTTATCTTAGCTCTTGAAGTTGAGTAAAGGTATCTTATACACAAGTATCTGGCATGAATCTATTTATAAGTATTCTTTTTATTTCTAGCAAAATATTAATCTCTCGATAGCCTTTACGCCTCCTCATAGCTTGAAAATTCTTCCACCACGTAGCGATATATTTGGAGAACCCAACTGCAGCAATTCTCACTTTTTCGTAATCTTCGTACTAATAATAGTACAAAGCACACTCCACTTTCTCTTCCCACTTTAAATATTCATTAGTACTCTTAAATTCATTGAAGCTTGGAATTAGATGTTTTAGGGACTTATAAGCCTTGTAATCAACTACTCGGGGTTCAGTTTGTTAAATTTAGGGCAACCATGCAAATTACCTAATTCAGCCTAAATTTTACGACGAAGCTAGAATTATTAATAAAAACGATCTCGTGAGTTTGAATTTAGAAAAATAAGTAATAAAATGATTAATTAATATAATATCAAATTTTCTGAAAATTGTCCGTTATTTATGAGAAACACTTAGAACGAATTTTGATAACTAACAAATTAATAGAAATAAATTATATATACAATAAAAATCATAAAATAACTTAAATAATATTTAGGAATATTTAATTATACCATATATGAATTTACATGAACATAAAAATATATGAAATTACTTAAAATATGTCAAAATAAGGTTAATTAATTAAAGAAAATTCATAATTAATTAAGGAAAAATCAAGAAAAATGAGGAATGATCTAAATTTAAGGTGTGGCAACTTGGAAATAGAGAAACAAAATTGACCAATTAAAATGCAACAAATAAAAAGTGAAAAAAAAAAGATATATGGCAAATGTCACCTCAATTTAATGCATAAAAAATCCTTAAGATCTCTATAAATACCAAAAATTTTATAAAAACTCATTTAGTTAGTTGAGAAAGTAGAAAAACTAGAGAGAACCGAAAATTTTAAGGTTAGGCTTTAATTACAAAAATTACAAGAAATCTAAGCAATTAGGGATATAGAAGGACACCACTTGACGGTAGCCTGAGAGTAGATAGTCACCACCATCACACAGTAGTCATAGCGCTTAGGCTGGCTAATGCACCTATGGGCACTGTGGTGGTCGGAGCTACCAATTTCGGTACATCCGATCTTTCATTCAATTTTTCCTATTTTGTTAAAAACACTAAACATACTTAGAAAATTATCAAATTTGGTATTTCAATGTTTATACATATGTAGATTTAGGGAAAAATATAATTTTGATTTAGTTGTATCTGAAAATATATGATGCTTAAGAAATTATATAAAATTGAGCATATTTCAAATTAGAAATAAATAGGATTAGGAGTATAGTTTTGGACTCAAAATTTTTGTGTAGACTACTTAAGTGATATAGAATAGTGCCACGAAGCTCTTTTTCAAAAATAAATGTTTAGAATTTTTAGATAATTTTTAGGCCTTAAAATGATGTATAAAATGGGTAATTTTGGATTAATTAGGTAATTAAATAGATAATTATTGATATAGTGCATAATTATATGTTTTAGGATATTGAAATCTGATGGAGTATGCTATTTGTAGCATTTAGAGTGTTACATGTAATTATGAGGTTATTATGTAATAAATATGTAATAGGTTAAAAAAAAAAGTAAATTTTAAGTTAACTTTTTAATTTAGGATAATTAGATGAGAAATCTGATTTGAGATGAATTTAGATATTTTAAGATGTTAGTTGATGTTAGGAGATGATATTTGAAGTGATAGAAATATTAGATATATATATTATGGACATATTAAGTGATAATGTATAATATGTAGGTATAAGAAATTAATAAGTAGGAAAATATTATATTAAAATTGATATTGTGATAATAATAAGAATATATAATAAATCTGGTAGGAAAATTAAATTAGGATTATTATATAAAAAATATAAGATTTTCTCTTAACAAGAATAAACTCGATAGTTAAATTAGAATTAGGATATACCGTACGGACTATTACATTGGTTAGAGACCAAAAAAACGGTAATTAGGATATCCGAAAATAATGTGATTAATTTCACATTATAGGTCAAAATGATGTCCTAGAATTTACGTGCAAAATCCCTAATAAAAAACTGAATTAAAAACCTAATTTAAAAACCGATTTCAAAAACTGAATCAAATCTTAACCTAAATTAGGAATAATTGTAAAAAACTTAAAAAACTAAATAATTAGGTATATTAAACCCTAAACTAAAGATAATAAGAGGCATTATAGGATAAAACCAATCTATAGTAGCTATATGGAAAACTGAAACAACATTTGTATTATAGGGTTTTTTAGTCACAGACAGTACGAGTTGCACATCGAGTGCGCAAACGAGAAGTCCAAGTAAATTGAGGTTAATACATTGCTATATTTTGGAGGCTTGAAATTATACTTGATTGTGTTTGTTAGATAGTGGACTACACGTATGTGCTTATTTCTAGGTTGATGCTATGTTTTTAATTCATTGCTCTAGATTGTATTTGTACAAATTGTTGCAATGATTGAATACCTTAAACTAGATCTAATTAAATATATGACTTGAAATTCTAAATCGGATATGCATAGCAACCCATTAGGGGAAACCTAAGGTTTGTACAAATTGTTGCAATGATTGAACACCTTAAACCAGATCTAATTAACTATATGACTTGAAATTCTAAATCGGATATGCATAGCAACCAATTAGGGGAAACCTAAGGTTCTCTAGCCAAATACTGACCCCTTCGCAAGGGATAGCGCTAGATAACAAAATTAGTCTCTTCTTCGTCCTTAATCGAACTATGTGATAGGTGAGAAAGTCGTGGTAAGGGTGAAGTCAATAGTTCAAAGGTAATCGCAAAAGAAACGATGTCTTCATAGCACAAGCTTCGGTTTGGTCATAAGCTGTTGCATATGGAAACTCTTCAATCTAAATTAAAGTGAGTGTAATTTCTCTACTCTCATAACGAGTTGGACAACGTCGTACGATGGAATTTGCTTGAACATGCATTGCACCTAATAATTTAGTTAATAACCCTATTTGTGTTTACAGTATGGTTTTAAGTTTCCATCCCAACTTACTGAGCTGTGGTCGTTCACATCCTTATAAACTTTGCTCCAAGTGCTAGTTAGGCAGTAGCCTATATTATCCTAAAGCTAACAACTATTTGATCTTGAGGAGTGAGGAAATATATCTAAAGAACAGATATATCTTTAAGGTCTTAACTTTTATTTAGAAACTTTCATTTTCCAATAATGTATTACTTAGGAAATATAGTATAGTGAAACTTTTCAGATATTAACTTTAATATTTAAATTCTAGTGTATATACATATTTCCATAATTTTTTAGATAAATAATTTATGAACTATTTACTTTAAGGCAGGTTAGTCATAAACGCCTTGTGTAAATCAAGTATAGGATAGCGGTTGTATGATTAGCTTATATCTTAGAATGGTTTATATGGCGGGACTATTACAACTTTACCGTTTCAGGGTATGATAGGACTCAAGCTCACTCTTCTTCAAAATACTCTTCCCCGTCCTCTTCATCCAATTCCCTTAAGTTTACCCTTCACTTTACTTATTCGCCTACTCCTCTACGTTGAACTTATCGAGCTTAGTTCTAACCTCTAACAAGTTGAGTAACTTGTGGAGTGTTTTGTGTGGTCTTAGTCGGTTAGCAAGCCAACACATGAATAGCTTGGGTCAAATTTACCAAGAGATTAGCTACCTCGTCAAGTCTCTCGTCAATGCTCCTAAGAGTTCCTTGAGACTATCAACTATGGTGAATAACTCTACTGTCGTCATCTCCAACACCAACATTTACACTTAAATCTGTCATTTCTCCAAACTAGAAACTAAACAACTAACAAACACAACAACTAAGATGAACACAATAACTTGCTCTATTTCATATACACAAAATAAAGTATAAACAGAACTTAAAAAACAAACTACAACTCAAGCAAAACCTCCACTCTAATACCAAGATGATGAAAACAGTGACTAAGAACAGATAAAGCCGATCAGTAAATGGGTCCAAGCTTGCCAAAAGCTTGAAAAGGAAATGATGGGGAATGTGCAAAAGAACAAAAGCGAATGAAAAGTAAGCGAAACTCACGAACAACTCTAATGGATGTAGCACACTAATGGAACTTCCGAAGACTTACGATACAATTTAATATGATGCACAAGAAGGTCCAGTAAAGTTACTCGCCCCCTAGCCTTACTTAAGGGTTAGGATAAGAGTAAAATGAGAGTAAATAAAACATCGTTTACGAAAAGGAAGAATATTTAGTTGTATTGACAATAATCTTATTACAGCTACAAATATAAGAGGTATTTATACCCAATAAGGTAGGATAATTTGCCCAAAAGGGAAAAGACAAAAAGAGTATTACCTTAATGAAGTAATATACAAGAATACAAAAGGATAAAAATGAATATTAAAAAAAAGTAATGATTAGTATAGCAGATTCTACATGTGGTCTAATATAAATAGCAGCGATACATTGGTGAAGCCATTGGAGGATGCGAGCAAAAGAGTATGATCGAATTACTGGTCCGAGCAAGAGTAACTAAGGATTAGTTTAGGGTCTCTCTCTCGGCACCTCAACAAGGGTAGGGCTAAGTAGTTGGTCAGCTCGGACGTAAGTGAGTGCTCAAGAACGGTCTGGCTATTATCTTGGCAATTTAGAATTTGGCATATTATAGAGAGATAGGCAGTCATTTGACTCAGCATACAAAGTGACTCAATAAAAAGATACTCAACTTCGATAGAAGTCAACTAGAGTAAGAGGATCTACCTTGCTAGCCCTTCCAATCCTCAGGCTTCATTATGCGTCAAAGGCCTAAGAGCTTGATTCCTATCACTACTTAGCACAAGTTATGCCCAGCTCGGATGACCTACATGCTTTCATAGCCTTTTTAAGCACATAGGCCTCTTTAAGTGCACTAGCCTTTTTAGGCCCTTGCCTTTTCAAGAATACCGATATCTGTAAGTGCTCTAACTACTCTTGATTGTTGCCCCTTTAAGCCTTTGCTTTTTAGGCCCTTGTAGAATACTAGTCTCTTTAATCCTTTTATCACAAACTTTTACAAAGCTCCAACAAAATTGACTTCTCTAGATAATCTCTTTGCTAAACTTGACATCAAAGAGAGTGGGAGGCAAATGTCGATAAAGTTTTTTAGTAAAATAGTTTAAAGGCCTATTTTAGTAATATCGAGGCAAAAGCCCAACTCTTAAGGTCTATCTGGATATACATATCTAGTCACCTACTATAAATAGAAGAAAAGACCCCTAAGTAAGGAAACCCTCTCTTTCATTCTCTCACTCTTATGCTCACTTTACAATTCTATTGACATGATAAGAGAGATGACTTAAGCATTAAAGTAACTATATAGAAAGACTCTTCGACACCCCCCATAGCTGTGTTTTGTTTAGCAGGTACTTGTATACCATAACGAAAAATCACCATAAACAGTCTTCAACTCGAGATGGCCTAAAAAAAGTAAATGGGAGTTGAAAGTGTAAGTAAAACTCGAACCAAAAAGTTGGATGTGATTCACCAATTACCTTACACAAACCTAAGCTACTAGCCAATATTATGTACAATTAGCTACTTAGGGTCGCTTGCCATTAACCTTACTTAAAGGCTAAATAAGAGTATCATAAACCTAAGGGTTGAGCTCATGCTAGCTAACACATATGAGCAAGTAGAAGATGACAATGTTGCCAATAAGAAATTAATATTCAGTAATTAATGTGGCTACTATGCAAAGGTGAGTATATATACATACTTTTTAGGGTAAGTCCTAGGTTCGTATAGTGACAAAAGGTTACAATACCAAATATAGTGTATATACAATTCTTAAAAAGTGTAAAATGGACTTTCGATAGGTGATTATGCATCTTAAACCATACATTATCAAACAAAAGCAAGGGGCACACATCAATCAGTAGTTGGTGGATGTTGGCATAGTGATTTGGCTTTAGGTTAGAGAGATGTCATAGGTTAGTTTGGCTAATAGGTTGGCAAGATGGATGGGTAGCTTAAAAATACGAAAGCTAAGTTGGTAATTGGGTTAGCTAAGCTTCAACATTTACATACATGCTGATCTTGAGAAGGTCAACATAATACTATGATATCCTTTTATTGGTTAGAAAGTCGGTAGCCTCCTACCTTCTAAGAGATGGTAAAGTATTGGTGGGAACTTGGGTTCTTGGTTAAGTCAAGTTTCTAGAGGAGTTTGGCTTCTTCAATAGTATATTGCTGTGAAAGTGTTCAGTAGATTAAGGTGGCTAGGTTGTAAGCTCAAGAATGTATGAGCAACCCTTGATTCTTATAAATTGGGAATCTATTAGGTTTGATCAACTCTATACATTCAAGTAGATGGCTCTATATTGCTTTAGACAAGTCAACTTTTGGTCTAAACAACTCAAAATTAGGTTGGCCATCAAACTAGCTGTATTGGGCTGGCTACTTGCTATGTCAGGATGCTCTATCCTTCAATCTACTATAAGGAAAAAGTGTATATGAGCTTAGGAAGTAGAACAACTCTTGTTGGCTCCATAAGGGTAGCTTCTCGACATTTGGTTGAAGATAAATGATCTAGTTTGTTATGCTTTCTAGTTCCCTAAGTCATTAAATTCAATCCTCATAACTGCATAGGCATAGTCATATATTTCCATCTCTTAAGTGTATCTTTCCATTAGATTTATCTCCTTCCCATTAGAATCACACTATTAATATAGCTACTTCCTTACACCACTTTTTAAGGAATAGGAAAACACTCATTGCATAATTAGGCATTGCATAATCAATTGATTTAAGAAGTTTTTCCTTAACTCTATAAGATAAAATTAAGCTCTTCCACCTTTGAAGCTTATTTAGAATACACTCTTTGACAAATTTGAAGCTTCACACTTAGACCTTCCCCATTTTATTGGTAGGCCTAACCACTTACCTTGATTTGCAACTTGTGTAATCTAAAGTAGATAATAGAAATACCTCTACACATCTTCCAAGGTGTTTTGGCTGAATGGAATTGAAGGTTTTTTACAACTAATCAATTGACTTGATTCTATACTGTAAAGATCCAAAATAATCTTAGTTGCAAGAAATTGTCCTCCTTAACACCAGCAAAAAAGAGAGAATCATCTATAAAAAAAATAAAATCGCTAGCTTTGGACTCTATTGCTTGATTCTATTTCCTTTAAGATTTCCTTGCAAATTCACTTTACGAATCATCATAAACAATAAGTTAGCTATTAGAAGAAATAAGTAGGCAGATATGGATCTCCTTAACTAATTCCTTCAATGGGACTAAAAGAGCTGACACATTTTCCATTAACATAAGATTATAGAAATTTGTCTTAATACAACTCATAATCCAACCAATCCAAATGTGGCTGAAGCCCAATCTTTACATTAAAGTTTCTAAGAGTTCCACTCAATTCTGTAATAAGCTTTAGCAATATCAATTTTAATAGTGCACTCATAATCATTCCCATATTTCTTAAGTTTAAGAGCATGAAAGATTTCATCAACAATTATTGACTTAGAATGAATGCACTTTTTAAGGTGAAATAGCGAAATCTAGAATTGGTTAAGGTTTACTTGCTAAGATTTTTTAAATGATCTTGTAAGAGAAATTGCACAAATTAACTGGCTTAAACTGAGAAATAGAATCGGGACATTTATTTTTTGTGATAAAAACATATATTTGTTATTAAAGTTGCAAAGGAACATACTTGACTCAAAGATGGGTTTATTTGCTTCAGTTAAATAGTCCCCTATCACCATCAAATTGGATTGGTTAAAAAGGCCTTTGAAATCATCCGGTCCAGGTGCTTTAAGAGTACCCATGGTTAACATGGTAGTTTTGACTTCTTCAAACTTAACGGGTTAAGTAAGTCATCTACTATTCTCCTCGGTGATGACTATGTAGATTCATAGTGATTGTGGTCCATTTCTTAGGAATAGAGGCCAATAAAGTAACCTAAAAATGCCACATTGGTTTCCTTCTGTTTGACCAGCTACTTAAACATTTCCTGATTTAATTCTCAAAACTTTTTTTTAGTACTTCTTGTGATAGTTGTCTGATGAAAAAACTTTGTATTATTGTTGCTACAGTTAAGCTAATTGATTTTGAACTACTTTTGCCAGTATTTCTCCTTGTGCTATTGGGCTTAACCTCGCTCATCTTATGAACGATTTATAGTTGACATATCGGTACAGGTAGTAGCCTTACTTTGTTCAACTAACAAATTTCCGAAATCTCATCAATTAACACCTGATTATTTTTGTTAAGCAGCTCTATGATTTGTACATTCTATGAGAACTACATAATTGTCTGACAATTTGTCATTTTGATTTATTTCGTGGTAGTTCTTAATGGTTTGTTATTTTCCACAGATCATCGTACTATCTCATAAATTCTTCCTAAATCTAGTGGACATTCCGTGTGTTCTACGAAAACTTCATTTCTTTATTTACTCTTTTGTTGTACATTGTTTATTAACAATTTACAGTAGTTCGCTAATCATCCTATAATCTCTATATGCTCCATGAATCTACTCAACATTTTTACTGATTATCTTCCCTAATTTTGCTTCTGGATTTGCAATTCCTCATTACTTTGTAAATAACCTTGAAAATTCATATAACGTCTTTTATATCTCCATAATATTTGAATGTACGTCCGTGAAGATGTTTTTGTACTCTTATTGGGAAGTTCCTAAATCTACGCAATTGTTCATAAGCAGTCTCTACATTTCGTATATTTCGATAACTTCATTGCTTCGCTTCCTCATTCGTAAATTCATGCTCTTAATCTTTACTTATATGACATTAATTTCTCTTTAATTTGTAATTTGTGTTCAATTACACTAATGGATTTTTTTTTCTCTTTAATATATTCAAATATTTTGTGAACCCACATTTACTCCTTCAATCATCTAATTAAAAATTCACTTCCCGCGTAAAGCTCATTAAATTTATGTAGTATTAACATCTCTTCTATGTTCATAAAATTACTATATAAACGTAATTTCCCAAAAAAGTTCATAAACTTGTCATTTACATGAACTTGTACTACATCCATGCAAACTTAGTCACGATTACATTTTTTCGCCCTTAATATTGATTAATATTCTCAGAAAAACTTCAAATCCATCATTTTGTTCATATACTCATCAATTAGCTATCATCATTTGTAATTTCACTTTAGTTCTCAATCTCCTTTCTTAATTCGTAACTCACTTCTGATATTCGTAAAATATTTACTATGTTCATCACAAAAATGCACGGAATTTCCATGCATGCGAACTTAAAGGCCCCCCTTGCAAAATATTGATATCTCAAAATTTATCGTATAATAATGCACTTTTGGATTAGTATTTTTTTAATATACATTATATTTCATGCCAGCTTTCAGCGCATATTTGAGATTCTTTTAACCAATCTAGCATTTTGGTTATTAATGTCGACATATTGGTCGATGAATTGGCATATTATATAATACTCTAAACACACTCATATGTACACTCATTTCTTAGATCTTAGAAAATTATTGTAGTTTGATTAATTTATAGGACAAGAACGTTTTTTTTTTTTTTTGTTCTTCGTAATCAATAAGAATGTTAGTAAATTTACGGGATAATTAAACTTTTGTAATCGGAATTGAGCTTTAAAAAAAATGATGTAAAGTGACATATATTACTATGAATAAACATTACACGAAGCGATGCAAGAAAAACAATATTCATTTTTGTGATACAATTAGTTGCTAAATGCTTAGGGAAAATGTTTGGATTGCATTATTGTGGTTAACATTGATTTAACAAGTTACTAAGGCCAATTTATGTAACATCATTTATTTATTTATTTACATCATTAGAAAATGCGTGTGTATATATATATAATATTTTCAAGTTGCCTTACATAATGTTTATCATTTATTTAGACCAGTAAAAGTAAGACCCACTTTTACATTTCCACCTAAATATACAATCCATCATATAATTACTCCAAATGTTTATGGTAGAATAGTTCTTCATAAAAGTATTACAAAACACTCAAGAAAATATTTTGGATTTGGAACTTTCTCAAAAGCCCCTAACCTTAGGACAATAGAAACAAGATATTTTAGCAATTGTTAGGCCATTGTTTTAAATTTTATCTTTTCATATTTATGTTGGGGCTGCATGACCATATGAAATTCGCTGCTTGAAGATTCCGATGCACTATGGCCTTTGTTACCCTTTTGAATTAATTTTTGGTTGGCTGCCTTCCCGTATGACAATTATCACTCCAATGTACATAATGCTAGATTATTTTGTTGTCATACTGTTGTGCTCTTTGTCCATCGATTTTGAGGTCGGCTTTTATATGTTCTTTTTATGTCATCTCTTTCTACATGATTTTATCTAGTCATGTGACCAGAGCCTTCCCTGCAACAGATAATTTACCTTTGTTTCACGTCTTCAATCTACTTTATAATTTACTTAATGACATGTATCAATGACCATCTATTGTTCTCTTTCATTTTTTAACTATTAACTAAAAAATATATCCCTGAATCTATGTACTTTTCACTTTTTATACTTTTTTTTTTTTTGGGTTAACAGACTTTTTTCATGAGAAGCAGTGAGTACGATGGAGTCTATTACATACATGCAAAAGAGAGGCTAAGGCCTCTATTAACATTAGTTACATGAGTCCTGGTCTCTTTAATAGAACCAAAAAACATAACATCCAGCTATAGAAAGTGTAAAACACCACATGGTGGAACAAAAAGAGCAGAGTCCTTCACTGCTTGTTGTCTTGCTGTATTGGGAAGGTAGTCTGCTATTTAATTTGCTTACCTTGGCGCAAAAAAGGATTGAGACCACCTGAAACTTCTTAATCTTTGCCCTGCATAGAAAAACATGTAAAGTGCAAGGAATGTCCCGTATAATGCCATTTATCATATCTACTGCCAGCTTGGAGTCCATACATATCTCAATCTTTTTAAGTCCGATCTTCAGAAACTATTCTAATCCCCAGCATAAACTCCATAGTTCTGCATTTAAAATTTTGACTTCCCCTAGACTGCACATATATCCGACCATCCATTGCCCAACCTCATTCCTAATTACCCACCCTACCACAGCAGTGCCATCTATTGTAGATACTGAGGCATCAGTATTGAGCTGCACCCATCCTAATTTAGGGGGAGTCCATAAAATTCTTTCATAGAATACATTCTAGAGAGCAGTTTTTTTATAACAGGTAACAGTCAAGTATTCACTCGCATCCGCTCTAGCCAGCATCCATAGCGACTCTAGGTTTGAACTAGTGTTGCTGTCAAATATCAATTTGTTTCTTTTTTCCATAAGTTCCATAAAAAGAATAGGATAATAACTTCCTGAGGAACCTGAGGCATGCACAACTGCCTATGACAAGTCTTCATATTTATTTTCAGCTAGTCAGGTAAAGATTGATCGCAGTTGAAAGTGAGGCCTTTACGTAGTAGGAAGGCTTGGATTACTGGGCATACACCAGGGCATATTTGACGTCTTCATCTGGATACAAGCATCTAGGGCATCCAGCTGTTTGTACATGCCTTGTTCTTAGATTAGTTGCTACAGGCAGGGCATTCATTACAGCACGCTAGATGAATAATTGAATTTTCAATGGTGCACATAACTTCCATATCCATGCATGATTGTACTCACTTGGTACCAATTAATACTGCACTAAGAGTTTTTTATAAAGACCTTGTAAGTTGAAAGCAGTACTTTGTATCAGCTCAAGATTTTTATCAGGTGAACCTTGATGCAAAAGACATGGCCCACGCTGCTCAGATAGCAATCGTGACATTTTAAAGCCAAGAATGTCCTCTCCAGCAGTTCTTACTTTCCCAAACATTAGCCACAGTTAGCGGTTCCTTATTTCTCACTAGCGGTCCTCCTATCAAGTTTCTTGGAGTAATGCCTCCACACCACTTATCATCCCAGAATAGGGTTTGCTTACCATCACCCAAAATGATTTCCCTATGTTCTAGGAGACATTTGTTTCCTCTAACAATGCTTTTCCATAAGGGGTACGAAGAGGAGTCAATAAACAATACTTTCCCCTTATAAAGTTTCTACATTTCTTAGAACAGAATTGGCTCCAGAGGGTGGACTTTTGATGGAAAGTCCAAGCTCTCTTCATGTCATAGAGGAGACTTCACAGATACAAATTCATGAAGCGAATTCCTCCAAGGTATCGAGGCAAGCACATTCTCCCAATTTAACCAATGTATTTTCCTTTTCTGGTCACTACCATTCCAAAGGAAAGAGCATGTTATTTTATCTAATGTTTCAATGGTTTTGGATAGTAAGGATGAAGCTTACATATAATAGATAGGAATGGCATTTAAAGTGGATTTTATTAGTATGACTCTACCTGCCCTACCCAACAGCTTAATCTTCCAACCTATTAACTTATTATTCATCTTTCTTATGAGCTCTTCAAAGTCTCTTGGTTTGGGCTTCCCCCCTTTGCTCATCGGAATACCCAAATAAGTTCCAAAGCTGGACACTTGCTTATATCCTAAAATCTTAGTAATTTTTCCCACTTGGCTGCCAGCCAGATTCCTTGAGAAGATGATCGAGGATTTTTTAGCATTAACTTTGAGCCCTGACCAAAGTTGGAATTTTTCTGATTTTTAACTTGCCTCTGCAATGAGGAGTATATCATCCGCATATAACATGTGTGATAGGTGCTTCCATTTCCCTTCTTTTATATTAGTTTCAATGAGTCGGCTTAGGATTTCCATACCTAAGATGAATAGGTATGGAGAAAGCAGATGACCTTATCAGATTCCTCGGGATGGTTAGATGGCATCAAGCATCTCACCATTAACAAGGACTTGGGTAGAAACTGTTGTGATGTAGGATTTAGTGAGTTCAATCCATTGTGATGGAAAGTTTAAGGCTTTAAGTGCATCAAGTGTAAAATCCCATTCGATTCTGTTGTAGGCTTTTTTCTAAATCTACTTTGAGGATCATAAAGCCTCTCCTTCCTTTTTTATGCCTAACATTATGAAGAAGCTCCTGGAGCAAGATTGTGTTATCAAAAGGTGTTCTCTTTGGGAGGAAACTGGATGTATTAAGTCATTTAGATAAGGTCTCATACGGTTCACCATGATTTTTGCGATTGCCTTAAAAATTGTATTGCAAAGGCTGATAGGATGGAACTGGCTAATTTGATTGGCACCCAAATTTTTAGTCTGGATGTATTAAGTCATTTAGATAAGGTCTCATACGGTTCACGAAGACTTGTTTTACAAGGTTAACAACCGAATCATCCACCACATTTCATTAGGATTTGAAAATTTTTTCATGTCTTCCGTCTTTACCAGGACTCTTAGACGATCCAATTTGGAAGATTGCTTTTTCAATTAATTCCTAGTGACAGGCGCTAGGAGCTGGTTTGCTTGGTGTGGTTCTAAACCTCCCGCTAGTACCTTTGGAAGGGCACTGTTCATAATGATTTGGGTTTTAGTGGTGCTGTGCAAGTTATGGAAGTAATTGTTTATGGGTTTCTCAACCATGTCCATTGAACCCCAAATCTTATTTTTTGTTCTCCTAGTAGGAAGGCATGGTAGCATTTGGTGTTACGTTCACCATCTTTTATCCATTTCTGCCTTGATTTCCATTTCCACTTGTACTCTCCTTGTTGAAGTACCTGATTGTACAGGCTCCTAAGGTTTCTTTCTGGGCACAGTTTTTCTATTGTAGGCTGGCTAGCAATTTGATACTCTAGGCTTTTCAGTTGCTTGTGAATTTCCATTTTCCTCATACCTAGGTGCCCAAAGGTGTTTCTATTCCATTGTTGAAGGGTGTAATTGAAGTCCTCTAGAGCAGTCAGGAGTTGGTTGTTATTTTTTGACCACACGGGTTTTACTAGCTGCAGAAATGTTGGGTGCAACAGCCACATGGGCTGAAATCAGAAAGGCTGGGATTCCTTTTGGGTGGGCCAGCGAGGATTAGTTTGTAACATGATTGGACTATGGTCAGAAACCCTTTTCAACAGATGTTTGATGATAGAGTTTGGGTAAAGTCTTTTCCAATTGAAATTGGCCCACCCCCGATCAATTTGGGTTTGAATAAGGGCATACATGCACGATAAGGTTCCTTTTTTTGTTTTTGGTGTTGGAAAATCACCCAACAAACACCAAGGCCTTTCTCCTATACTATCATGATAATACCTGAGTTTATCTCAAAGCAGATTCCTAATGCTAAGGTTATTACTTGCGTACATTGCAGTAAAAAACCAAGGAGAGGTAGAAGATCAAACTTGTACAAGGGCGTGAATCTCCTGCGCTGATTGATGAATACGAGCCACCGACAGACTCCTCAAGCCAAAGAAGCAGCGGCCCCCCCTTGCCAGTTCCGATTCCGTACAGATCATCCCATCATAAGGAAGCTCACAAGCTAGTTTGTGTGCAGCTACCAGATCCATTTTAGTCTCAACAAGCAATAACATGTCCGGCCTTAAGTCATGAACTAGTTCCTTTATCACATTTACCTTCCTTAGGGAATTAGCTCCCCCGTGTTCCTAGCTATCACCTTAAGTGGTCTTTTGTGTTTCACCAATAGAATCCGGATCCATAAGAGTAGTAGCAATCTGAAACCACTAAGTCTGCGCTGACAGTTCAATTATCTTCCTTATCTCCAGATGGAATCTTATCGGCTGAGACTCGCACATGGCATAGTCGATGCTTCTTCCCTGCTGCAGAACATGAGCATGTTGGTCATTTGACGAAGCATTGTGAAGGTTGTAGAGTTCAATGCTGGCGTCCGTTCGAAGTACTCCCTTTGGAATATCATTTCAACTGCAGTAGCGCATGTGAATATCCATCGACTGGGAATAATGTCCGGGTGTGCCATGTGAGCAGGGACCGTGGCTGGGATCAGAAGCACATACTCCCTTATGAAGCCTTGCCGACGGTACTTGCTCCACTAGGACGAGAAGGTCGTTCACATATGTTTGTTGACGGAGTTCGACCAAGGTTCTCGTCCATCCATTCTGAAATGGGACGTAAATCACTCTCGTCGGGGAATTCAGCCGTAGCAGTTTCGAGTCGCAATGGAGTACTTTGAGGTTGACTGAGAGGTAAACTCGCTTTTTCTGGAGCAAGACGGTTGCATTAATTTACCTGACACTTGATCAGTGTCTTTGGCCACACCATGTGCGCTAGCATCAAATGCTTTGTCTGCTTCACTGGCCGAATTTGCGCCTGATCGAATGTTTTGGATTTGTTTTCCTTTTGCGCGGGTCCCATTAGTCCATCTCCGTATTCAGCTTGTGCAGGTCTTGGGGAGTTGCACTTCCTTGTAGAGTGATTATGACAGCCGCATGTAAAACATAGATTATTGAGACCCTCATTCTGTATGCTAAGTTTAATTCCATCAAGTATAATGGTGTGAATTAGGGGTTTATTAAGGTCGATTTGTATACACAATCTAACAAATCTACCCCTTTCCGTTAATAAAGCGACTGCCTCGAATCTTAAGTAACCCTTCCAATTTTTTTTTTTGGTTTTTTTTTTTAACGCCGTCGTTGAATAGTATTCCAGCGGTGGCTCCGAAATACGGATCCAAACCGCTACCGAATCAAGGCTTGCTGGGGATGCCGAGAAACTTGGTTTCTGCTTTCTAATTGTCAGGAAATGACCAAAAACGAACTACCACGGTACATTTTTAATTAATCCTTGGAGATCTTCTGGCGTTTGGAAATTTACTGTGTAGTATCCTAGTCCTAAATTGATCATGGCGAATTCTGTTTGCAATTTCCATAGTGACTTTAACTTGGAATGTAGTACAGGGTAATTAATGGATAAACAAAACACCCTGACAATAATTGCATTTTCCCAAGGTTTCCGTAGGTGAACTTTCTCCTGTTGAGTGAAGGTAATGTGTTTTAACCCCATCAGGGAGTGAGTCTTCCAGTTTCTCATCGGTGTTGTAATTCGATTGACTTTGAATGTGAATATCCTCTGGATGGGCATTTATATCCTCTTCCATATCCTCATTTAATGCAAAACTAATTGCATAAGCTTCAGGAATGTCAGTTGATACCGCAGCACTGTATGACTTCTTTAAGGATTCAGCGCTTTGGATGCTAGAGCTTGTTGACTTAGACAATTTAGGATTAGACACAAGTAAATCAGACATTAAGCTTACTTATTTGGCACTTGTTGCTGCTCGGAATGCTGTTGCAGTTGTAGGGAGTGTAGAATCAATAACTTCATGAAACTCGTTTAGTTTTAATTTTCCTTTTTTCTTATTTAGAATGGCTGCTAAGGAAGGAGTTTGAGTTACAGAATGTGGTTGAGGAAAAGGGGAAGACATGTCCTACGAGAGAGAAGGAATTCAGTGGCCGATTATCTTCGTGGTCAACTTTCTATCATCAAGATCCGACTTTCTATACTTATAATTCTATTTTTGTTTTCTAGTTATGTAAAGGCTAATTAAAGGAATACTTTATTAATTAAAGGTACCCCTTTTCCATATTTTTGTCTCAGACTCTTCGATTCTTCAATTGGGAGAATAACGTTTTCAGGTTACAAATCTCCCCTTTTCTCTCCCCCTCTCCTCTCCTGTTTTAACATGAGCTCGAGGTGTTAACATACTTTGCCTCGCATCCCTTAATCATCCCATCCCATGGCTATTTTAGTTACATAGCTATTACAATAAGTCTAAAGATATGCTAGTATCCTCTCATCAACCAATAAAAATTTTAAAAACATATATTAAATTATAAAATACACCCCTTATATTTACTTCATGTGTAATTAGCCTCCTTATACTTAAAAATCTTAGACTCCTAAATATTTTAAGAAACTGCCTTTTGACCATTTTTAGGGATTTAAATGCACAATTTTTTAAATATTTCAGGTTTTAAGCACATGATTTCAAAAATAAAAGAATTAAGTCCACAAGAAGTAAACAATAAGTGGATATATTTACAATTTATCCAAATTGAAAATCTGACAATCATAAAATTTATGGCTTTATGTTACCTTCAGTGGAGAGAGGGTAGGAAGATAAAAAGAACGTTGTTGTACGTTTATTTTGTGGATTAATAATGTTGACAGATATCAATTGAAGATAATTTGTCTTAGTATAACCCAATCAATGCCAAAATAATTTGTTAAATGAATAAGGTACTAAATTCTCGATTCCATCAGAAATTAAGGTTGAAAGAAATCGAGTAAAGTCATAATCCATATGGTGAACCAGTTGTGGATTCCAAAAATCTGGAGCCGACCTTTTGTCTCGCGATAATTTGTTGCATATCCAAAATTTAGTCGTCTTAGTAATTACCTACGAATTTAGGATTGTAATACAATGTTGCAGTGGTCCCATATATGTGAGTTGTACGAAGACTGATCTTCGTATACATCGTTCAATAAACTGACAAATATTTATTCTAATGAATGGTGGATAATAATCTTGCTTTTTGTATATGCACAAGTCAATCAAGCGAAAGAAGAATCAAGATTGATAAGACTCCGCACTGTGAATTGTTTGGTAAATTTTCCGCAGTGGAGATTTAACTTCTAATGTATTCAATAAAGCTGGGTCTATAGTGATTAAAATTGTTCTTGCTATCCGAATAGTTTGTGTGTATGGATTTTGGAATATCAATACTCATATCTGATGTGCTTTATAGATAGAGAAGAGAAGAAAGGATTTTTGGAATTTCTTTACCGATTTCCAGATACCCACTAAGCAATATGATTCTCGATATGTTTGAGAAGAATCTAATACAAACTTTAGGAGAAAAAGATCAATATTACTTTAACCTGAATTTTTTTTATTTATTATCTAAATTTGATTCAATTGTATCTATCCTGAGAATAATCTTAGATCTCTCATTATGAATATATATTAACGAATCATTAAAATAGCAACCACTGATACTCACAAAAATGTTCTCGTTTATTTTCTTACTAAAACAGTTATTCAGTCCCGCGTCATAAATTTTCAGGCATTTTAGTTTTGTTTGGCTCTTTTATGTTTGTTGATGATGAAGTAAATATTTTATTTAAACTAGAGTTCATTTTCAAGACTTCTTGTGTATGTGTACGGAAAAGTCAAAACTACCTAATTGTGAAATATTACCGTATGAAATCTTAAGAGTTTGCAGATATTAGTAGCTTGTAATAATAAATGATAATGGAAGGTTATAGTAGTGGATTGTTATTTTTAAAGGTGATGCTTAGTAAATATAAAAAATGCTACTGAAAATTCAGGACAAATATCCAATTGATATTTTTCTTGATGGTCAATGACAATCATTGGCAACTAGCTGCTGCGATTAGTTATGGTTAAAAACCATTAATAACCACAATCGCCTGACATCACCATAATAATATTTATATTTTTAAGATTGTAACTATGCAAGATATATGTGAAGAAAAAAATCCAGAAAAAGTTTTCCATGAAACAAGGTAGTCCTTAAACTGCATTTTATTATTCCCATGAGAATTTTAATTTTCGAAGAGATTTGAGATGTTCTTTCTCATGTGTGCAATTTAAGTTTTGTTTATATCAACAGGGAGTATTCCTTGATATTTATTTTAATGACCGGTACATGATGATTTTAATTAATCGTCAAATTGGCGAAAAAGGAAAACAAAATTTATTTTGCATCTTGTGCTTTGTTTGTGTCAAAACACACCATCATCCACTTCATCCCTATCCATTCTGGGAATAATCAAAAAGCTCGCAGAATACCTAATATTATTATACTTGTCTTATTCCTGAAGCCTCTTACAATATAAGAAACAGCTCCAGGGTAGTCATTCCAATTCCACATTGCTATTATCAACCGCAAATCTGTAATCTTTCACCATCCTGACCGATGTTTCACAGCTAAGAGACATCTCGGATCTAACTAATGGGAATGGTCTGATCCAATCCAGGGACACGTTTCAGTTTCATGTGCTTTGCTCACCGGAATTTACAACCTAATTTGGACGGAATATGTATCACCAGGAACAGTTTCAGCCAAATCACAGAGTGACTTTCAGTGGGAACTTTCAGACTGCTAATTGTCCTCCTCAGATATGTTGTTTGAACATGGAAACCTCTTCCTCTGCACCCCCAACGCCAGCACTCGGCCCACAGCTACTTAGTCCTGGACCTGCCGATTCTTCAGGGACCATGTTGAGCCGCTTTGAGTGTCCCACTTCATCTTTCTTTCCGGCTGAACCCTACATGAGACTATCACAATATGAAAGTGATCCCTCTTCTAAAATCTGTGAAATGGAATTCCCACTGTATCGTTCGGCCGGGAGTTCCTCCAGTAATTTGACGGAAGGATCGGACTCAACTATTGAATTGAAAGACACACTTCAAGCCATGGTCGGAGCTCCAATTCCTAGCAATCATTACAAAACTGCCAATAAATTACACAGATTTAAATGCAGAAATTTCCCCATAACCAAGTTTCTCTCGCATAATCAAGATAAATTTCTCGGCTGGAGCCCTGTGCCGATTCCTTCTGATTATGAAACTAAAGAGCCAAAGGTACGAAAATTCTTTATGTTTCGGTTCTGGATTTTTCGTTATGATCCAACAAGGTTATCACCTTTCATGGTTTTTTCTCATTTTCCAGGTTTCTTATGATTCTCATAGCCATCCACTAGCCCAACAGCGCTTTACCTCTCATCAAGAAAAGCAGTGCTCCAAGTTTACTCATGGGAACTCACTGCCATCTAGTTCAGTTCTATCCAGCAAAACTCGAATAAGGTGGACACAAGATCTTCACGAAAAATTTGTCAAGTCGGTAAATCGGCTTGGTGGTGCCGAAAGTAAGTAGAAATATGTATACATAAATCTTTCTTTCAAACCAAAAATCGAAACTAATACAAGCATATGCCCGGTTGGCTGATTTATCTCCTATATAGAGGCAACTCCAAAAGCCATACTGAAGCTGATGGATTCAGAAGGTTTGACCATTTTTCACATAAAAAGCCATTTGCAGGTATTGATCATCTAGCAGAAATTATTACAGTACTGAAACCTGGTTGATATGATTTTGTGATCAAATTGATTTGTTTTTCTTGATTTTCTCCTAGAAATATCGAATTGCTAAATACATTCCGGACTCCGCTCAAGGTAAATTATTTTTCCTTACAATATATCTATAATACCTCATGATTAGGCTATCCCATATAAATCGTGGGAGAATGTAATTTTAGTTTATAAAATCATGATTATGACTACCATATCAATAATTAATTGTAACTTTTGGATTAAATGGTTAATAGGTTTCTTTATGTTATTAATTTGATATATTCATTACGGTCTAACTTCAATTTAGAGAAGAAGTTCGAGGAAAACCAAAAGTATCATGAGGATGTGCTTTTAGGATGATCAATATATAGAGAGTAACCCATCTCATGTAGAGAACAATGTTGTATACCAGTTTATATGGTAATGGTAAATACCATATTAACATTTGGCTATAACTTTTGTGTCAAGTAATTAATTAGCTCATTTATATTGTTAGTTTAGTTTATTTACTACTTTTGATTTAGAGTATTATAATATTAATGGGATAGACTATATAGAGTAGTAAACAAAAATCTTGGAAGGAAGGGAAGTATAGTAAATATATTTCTTTTCATGCTAGGTGGATGTGATTGAGAAAATAAGAAGCAGAACAAAACAGGAAAAAAGTCAAAATAACTGTCCATACCTTAGGTCTTTATACAATTTTACACTTAAGTATCAACAATTGAAAATTCACTTATATTCGGAACAAGGGAAATAATAGCAAGGAAGGGAAAATGGAAGGAAAACGAGATCTTCAATATATAGTTCTAATCAATTGGTAGGAAATAGAAAGAAAAGATTTTACGAGAAAACGTTTTATATGATCGCACCAAATTTTGTTCTGCTCTAAATTGCAGAAAAAGGAGAATAAAAGTGAAAAGAAAAAAAAGTTCATTGATTTTCCATTTTACCTCTTTCTTTATCCTATCTTTTCACTTTCTTATTATTTATCATAGGTATACTATATTTTGTTTTTTGTAATAATTAAATTCCTTTCAATTTCCTTTCCTTCATTTTCTAAATACATTGAAAGGTATAAAATACTCTCATAATTTTTTCCTTCATTATTTAATTTTTTTTCATATATTCGTTCCTTTCCTTATACCCAACAAAGTGTTACTCGAAAAAATTACTAACTAGTCTTTTGACTAATATTTATTTACCATATTAACTTCTTAAGTTGATGAATGTAATAAATTAAATAAGTTTAATTTAATATGATATTTAGTAAGTTCAAAATTGAAGTATAAAATATAATAAATAAAAATTTAGTCGTGTGTAATATGTGTGAATTTTTAACCATCATACGTAAAATTTAAAAACATATAAAATTCATGTGGTCAATGTAGCCCTTTATCTAAAATTTCCCCCCTTTCCCGCACTTAGTCCGCTTTTCCCTCATCATACCCGTAGGAGATTTCATTGGAGGATAGTTTCTCTACGCTAAACCTTAAATGGGGCCTAGGAATTAAAAAGCGAAAGAAAATAAAAAAAAATGGTAGACTTTGGCAAATAAGTTTTCATGTTACTCAAAGGTCATATAAACGTGCGAGGAGGTTTTGTTTTTGCATAACATATGAAAGCGATATGATGCATCACTATAATATCATTCACTTAGATTAAGCATCTTTAATCTTAAGAGATCTATTTCAAATTCTTAAATTTCACATTAATATTTTTAAAAAATTCATAATTTTATTTTTTAGTTTATTAAAAAATCTATTTAAGACTTCTTCTTCTTCTTCTTCTTTTTTGTGTTGTATGTGGTCCCATTATATACATATATTTTGAAAATAATTTTTTTCATCTATTAGAATTAAAAAAGAAAAAGAAAAAAGAAAACCTCAATTTTATTGCTTTGGCAAGCACTTTACCTTGGTCGAGGAATCCTCAGCAGTGCAAAGGAACTCCACGTGTTCTTCGGTCTCAAAAGGCATGCAAGCAACCAGTGGCATTGTTAGCTGTTGGCCATTGGTAATCCTTTTAGGGCTAAATTTTAACATTTAGACGTCTTGTTAATATTTTAATAACTCCAACTTATTATATCAAACTTTACATTTTATTGATAAAGTTTTTAAATATAACTTTCAAAATTTTTGTACTAGTTTTGAGATCCACGATGATAAATCTTTAAAAAAAGAAATAAAAAGAATTGGCCGTCAACGTGTAATATGAAACTTTACATATTATCCATTAAGCTTTTAAATAAAACTTTCAAAAATTTTTGTACTAGTTTTGAATCCACGATGATAAGTCTTTAAAAAAAAAAATTAAAAGAATTGGCCGTTGGATTGCATATTCTGACTAAGATTTTTCTAACTTTTAACTAGAGTTAAAGGAAAAAAAATAACGTGCTGTACTTTTAGAAGTACCGCTTTCACGGGAAAATGTTCATCAGTGGTGATGCGCTCCGCATGTTGTCCCCAGCTGTCAAAATTCGCGTTGAGAAATGCGCGACGAGGATAGCTTTAGTGACTGAATGGGATCGATTCATTATTCCACCGTTAAGTGGCCACCTGCATGGTAAGCAACTCGATCTTAACAGCAAATTCGGTTAGTTTCCGATCATGCTAGGGATTGTATAATGTTTTTGCAGTATCAATTCCCTTATCGATCTCTCACCATTTCTAAGGTGGAGTATATTTTTTAATGCTACTTGTAACTTTCCAAATTAATGTTGGAGCTGGAAGCTACCCAGGAAAAAGGTTCCTCATCTATTTGATAAACTGGGAGTGAACTGATAGTAACCTGGCTCTGGTTAAAGAATTTGCAACATTGATCATTATTCACAATTTTTTTTTTTTTTTGATAAATAAAAGAAAGATTAACAAGCCTACAGATGATTTTGAGCTGAAAACAAATCAAGACCTAACATCACAAGACTGAGAACCATTTTTTTACCGAAAGTGATTAGTTTCCTTTTTTCGTCCACATAGATGGCATTTTTAATCATAATTAATTTATTTATTTCCATTTAGTGTCTAAACTTTTTTCTAGTCTTACGTTTTTCGTGACTTTGGTATTTTGATTTTTTCAAATCACTATGATGCCAAGCTTGCATCTAGTGACATTAAAAAAAAAAAAAAAAAGAAAGAAAAATCTAGTTATACATTTTATTAAAACACCAAGTTGCAATAAATTAAATCTTCTTGTACACTAAATTGCAGAAAGTTTGAAATTTTGAGACCTGTATAATCATTTCGAGAAAAATCAATTTCGTTAACTTGTTCTTTGTTCTAATTCTATGTGTATGATTATGAGATACGGACAACAAATTAATTCGGAGGTTTCTTGATTTCGGTTAGCTGATGCAAATGATAATTTTCTCCACATATATTTATTTAGAGACTGAATGATACTAATTTGATTGAAGTAAGAAAGTAAGGATGACTAAAACCCAATGCAGAAGACAAGGTATAGATAGCATGATATGGCAAGAACTTGTTATCAACAAGTTTAGCACTACCCATATTCATTTAGGATCTAGCATAAATTCAAGGCATGATATGAGTAACATGATGCACTAATAAGTCATTCTTGACAATTTAGCATCGGTACACCCACTATTTTTCAGATTTTGAGTAACTTCACTCATAATTTTACTTAGCCAATTTTGAAATCATTTGCCATTGCTAAAATATCAATATATCTCTGTTACTTGCAAAAGACTGAACACTAGAATCTCGCAACTTTAGAACCTGCTGAACTTTGCAAGGTCGATTAGTATTTAAGATGTGCATTATATATCATAAAGGAGGATCCTATTCCAAAATTTCTGAGTATGATAGTGTATAAGAAATGAGGTCATATGAACCTTATAACTTGCTTGGAACCTATACATATTCTATTATAGGTTTCAACTTCCGAGTACCTGATAATTTCTCAATATATGTATGTTACTTTGAACTTGGCTTGTACAATATATTTCATATATTATTCAATTTGACAAAGATAATGAAAATCTATGCATCATACCTAAATATAACCTATCATTCCAAACCAATACTTTGTTAAAGTTTTACATTTTATCCCCTACAGTATAAGTTAATTTATGATTTATGTTTGTTGTATCCTCTAATTATTTTCGATTCATATTTGCAATAATTTACATTTAAATATGATATTAACTTATGATTTGAGTATCATAAGTTTCAATAGGGTGGACTAATGATAAATTAACCTTTGAAAATCATAGTATCTATAAGATGCATAAAAACCCAAAGATTTTATAGGATACAAATCCATTGATCCAAGTTGGTTCCATTAGATCATTGAATAAGTTAGATTCCTTACATTTAAAATATGTACCTACAGGATAAATATAGTGTAAGAGCTTCAATCATATCTTTTACTCGCAAATCCTAATTTCCATCATGCATTAAAAGTTTATTTAGTTATTAGTTATTTGTGATTCTAGTTAAGCTAAAATTACTTCATCTCCAAATTAGTACAAGTTTAGCCAATTATGTACCATTTATTTTAAACAAGAGAAAATATAACTCTTCATGAATAAGTTCTTTTATGCACATCTACTTTGTATTAGATTTTCAATTATTAAAATTTTCACCAAAAAATTGATTTCCAAATTACAAAAATTAATAAAGGTGTTTAAACATCTAGACTTTTTTTAATTCTGTGTTTGAATTTTTAATTTGATTAATTTTGCTGTGTACTTGCTATAATCGAGGCACTTTATCATATTATTTCGGATATACATACATATACATACACACATACACATATGTACACACCAAACAATAACAATATTTTTCCCCATTAAGCACTATTATTGAAGTCACACAATAAGTTACAATGTGCTTCTCAAGCATACAAAACCTATGCATCCATAACCTCTTTTGGGCCTTAGATAGTTAGATGTACTTTTCAAGTTGGATAGTTAAAACCATAAGGTAAGTTATCTAAAACTTTTGGAATCTACGATTGTAATACAATCGGTATGATATATACCAAAAGTTATGGATTCTAAGGTATTTTATTTGCTATTATATATAAGGTATCCTACCTCGTAATAGTTTTTTCTCTTTTTCTATAAATATAATAAAATTAATACACATCTAGATACTTATCTTTTAGGTGTGTTTAATGAAACCCATTGGATCTTGGAACATATGACTTTGCATGGTCTAGTAAACCTAAGGAATGGTATTAGACATCATATACTAGGTTCTCGTTCAAAATTTTCAAGACTAACCTCAACAAGGTTAGATTTATCATACCAACTTTGAGCTATCCAAAAATCTACTTAGGAACTATACCTACATACAAAACATTATAAATTCTAAGATATTCTGTATTTTATTTATTAACATGCAGAATACAAATTATTTCTAAAACCTATTTCACAAGGTAGCATAGAGGTATACAATTTATACATTGTACCTACCATAAATCTTATATTCTAAAATATAAAAGTATATTCTAAGTATTACATACCCATTCTATAAAAATTCTTAATTAATAAAATTGAACATTACAAACTATTAACAAAGTATTGCATTTTTCATTTGTTACCTCAAGGATTAAGCCAATTGTTAATTGAGGAAGAATGATTGTTTATGTTAGTCAAAATTTTTTTAAACTTGGTTTATTTTGTGTTACATTTTTCATAAGATATCCTTATATTAGTAAAAAGTATTGTAATGAATATAGTGCTACTTGTTGTTTTAAACAAGTGAATATAAACTTTATAATAGGTAGCAATTTTGTGATAATTGTTTAGAGTTATAATGGCCAGCAATTTTATATCTTAAGGATTAACACTTGTTGATAATAGGTAGCACTTTTATGATAATACCTAATTTAAGGTTTACTTTATTTTAATCAAAGTGAGACTTGTATTATCAACATTTTTACTTAATCATAAAATGAACTATAATATTTGAGCATTTGTTTGAAGTCATAAATTTATATATAGTAAAATTTTCATGTTATAAAAGATGAACAAAGAAATCATAGATTTTGTAATGGTTTTAGAGCTTACAAACCAAGCTCTACTTCCACATTTTAGAAACCCTTACAGGATATATTATATGATAGGAAGTCCAACTTACCCATTATAGATACTCTCACCTTATTTGTGGATATAAACCTTTATGAATCCATGAGCATACTCAACTATCTACACACACATTGATATACTACTAAAATCTATCGCATGCTTTCTTTCCAATAATTTTTCTTTCTATTTCAGCTCTCCTAATCATTCATTTACCATTCGAAAGAGATCATTATGGTCAAGTTTTTCTTGTTTGTTTCTAGGCAAAAGTGACCAAAGAGGAGTTTTGAAAGAAATCCCCCATATTGATACAAAGAGGTAAGTTTCCTTATTAAAATTGTGAAGAAACTCATACTACTAAAGGATAAATACATTAGATTTTTTTTTTTATTGTACTTGAATTAATTGAAAATTCTTTTTTATTTTGATCAAGTTGCTTACATGATACCTTACCCAAAAAAAGTTGCTTATATTATACACATTTATATTAAAAGTCAATCAAGTGTTCCATATTTATAGTAAATTATAAAATCTATACTAACACATTATGCAAAGTAAATAGCCCATAATAAGGAAATTCTAATAAAGGGACTTAATATAGTAACATGAATATAGAGACTTCAATAACTAATTTTTAAGCACAATAACTTAAATGGATTCTCACATGCCTATAATTCATTATTGAATTTTAGCATTCAAAATAAAAGGAAAGAAAGAACATTTTAACTTATTAAAATCAATAAGAGTAGTTTGCAATAGAAAAACCTTGACATGTATTATTTATTGTCTTCTAGTGCCATGCAAATAAGAGAGGCACTACAACTGCAGTTAAATGACCAAAGGCATCTCCATGAACAATTAGAGGTATCAATCGTATGTATATTTGATGATGTTTGAGTATTTTTTTATCAATTGTTAATTGAATATTTGTAAAAATTGATTTTGAAAGAAAGAATTCATAAAGTGGAGAGGATTTCCTCATATTTGTATATCACATTGTGCCTTTTTAGTATGATAAAGATAGTAATTTATGAACCAATGAAATCAACATTTAACCATGCCTCTTGTTTAAATTACTTCATTTAAACTTAGAAGAGGAATTTAAATCTTGAGAATTTCTATCCATCTCTTTATTTGAAAAATTTTATTAATTACTTCATTTAAACTTAGGAGAGGAATTTAAATCTTGAGAATTTCTATCCATCTTTTTATTTGAACAATTTTATTAAGCCAAAAGTTTAAGAAAATTTAGTTCATTTAAAAATCTTTTGCATTAAATTCTCATCATTATTTTTCTCTCCTACTAATTGAACAAAAGATATATGCACCAAAAATAAATATATTGAGAAAATTTGTTATACATTTCAAATAAATAAAACTAAAATTTCAATATCATCATTCATATGCATTTGTGTTAATTTGTTTGTCAATACACAAGATTAAAAAATTACCTAATTAAATGAGCTTAAGAGTAATCTATGTATATGAACTTTAAACTTATTTGCAATTTAGCATTCCAAATTTAGCATATTATAATTTGGTGTCTTTATTTTGAGAATTAGTGGATTTTCCTTCTTAGCACAGTTTATATATTATAATGCTAATGTTGTATTTAATGATTTATTAATTTATCCTCTAAATTGTAGAGAGTGAAAGTTACTGTCTTGCCTTTTTTCCCTTTATAATTTCTTGTAACTAATAATATAAACATAGGTAACTTATTCAAACAATTATATAAGTATAATTGGTTCAAATGCATCACTTAAAATATAAAATGCTAAATTGAGTTATAGCATAGTTATAGAGGAGTTAGACAACTCATATGTAACATAGAGAATATAATTAAATTTTCACCTAACAAACATAGAAAAGTTGTAATATACTTTTGGGCTTTTTCCCTTGAACAAAACATATGTTTTCAATTGATTGCATGCATGATAGATAATGTATGTTGGTAGAGATATCATTGTATTAGGTGTGTGTTAATGTACGTAATTGAGTCATGTTAAGATGGTTGCTAATCACACATCATAATCATTTTCATATAGATTCAAAGAAATTTGCAGTTAAGAATTGAGGAGCAAGGGAAGAAGCTTAGGTTGATGATTGATCAACAAGAAAGGACTAAGAAAGAACTTCTAAACAAAGACAAAGCAAAAAGTCTCCAGGATTTCCACATCTCAGTTGCAGAAGGTTCTGAAAATACAAATTTCCCATCTAAGATAAGTTAGGATAGGTCAACATGTTCTTTACCCAATCTCGATCTAATAAGCAATTAATTTTGGCTTCGAAGCATAAGAAGGTCATCAACACATGGAACAACATGCATTACGTCAAAAATTAAGCTTATCAAGGTTGGATTATGAAGCAATACAGTTGCTGATCAAGGAAGAGCTATTTGCATATGTTTGCATGGAAACTTGAACTTATTATACAATGACGTAGGGTTCAGATCAATGGTCTCTTGGAGCACTTAGAATATTACCTATAGAAGTTGCCAGCTAAAAGTTGAGTTCAAAAGGATAATTTGTTGTCACATTAAGCATTTAGAGAAAAAGGGGTAGGAAAGTTTCACAAGTCCTAAGTCATATGTATACAAAGATGATGTGTCGGATAATATATTGTTTTATATTGTGATGAATACATTAATCATGGTAACGTAAAGCAGTTTATCTATAAATTTGGTAAATATTAACTAACAAAGAAGATGCTTTATGAAAATAATTTGAGCATTCTATGAAAAAACACATGCAATCAATGCAATTTTAGGAGAAAAAAAGATCCATCAAAGACCAAAATACAATTGGATAACCAATATAACTTTTGTGGTAAGGTATAAAGGAGATAAATTTACTTGCAAGCTATTTGAGTTCGGTTTGATACTTACTTAGATATGATTTAACAACAACCGAGTTAAGCTTGACCCAAGTTTGAGATGTTCAAGTAGTTTATTAGGTTAAACTCAAAGTTTATGCTTTCTACCTCAACTAGTTCGCTAGTCTAATAAATAAGAATTGACCAATAGGGCTCCTAATCCTCTCCTAAGTAAGAGGGCTAGCTAACATGGTTTCTCATGTTCTTAATCATTGCCTCTCTTTAGAAGAAGCTAACCTATTATGCTGCTTTGATTTGACTATGCTCCTAATCCATCATGAGTTTAACCTCCTCTTTATACATGAGCATAGTTAAGATAAGTTGTTCATGAGCTTAGCATCAAGTGCGTCGGTTTATTCTACAAGTTGTTCTTTACCACAAATCCATACCAACCAATGTGCCAACTTTATCCCTTTGCCTCACAATTTGTTATGCATCGCATTAGCCAACCTCTCCTTAGAAGCTACATGTCTCACATCCATAACTCTATTACCTGACAACAAATATTCCCTTTTTGGATATTTATGGATTTGCCCTTATTTGCATATATTTTTGCAACCTTAATTTTAAGCCTTTTAGTAATTTAGTAGTTTAAATTGTAACCTTAGTGAGATAGGTATAAAGATCTTGTAATAATCTACTGTAAAGGATCATTGTCTCTTCTCCATTAGTGAAATACTACTAAGTTGGCTTTTCTTTTCTCTATAAAGTGAGAAACTCTCATTCTTAGTTCATATAAACCCTTAAGTAAGGTTATGTGGCAAATGACCTTACACCCCAGAGGTGAGTCACATCCAGTAAGTTGTTGGTTTTGTTGAACTAAAGAGGTGTGTCACATCTACTATGTTGCTCATTGTTAGCTTAACCTCCTATCTACATTTATCCATCTAAACCCATTTCCTTCTCTTCTTTGATAGCTTCAAAGGACCCACCTACACTTTAGTAAGCCTTCATTAGATGCTTATTGTGTACCTTTGTATTCTATGTTGTATCATCTTAGTATAAGAGCTTAAGGTTCTAAGGAAGGCTGTGAGCTAAGTTGTTGATAGGAGGTGTTTGTTAGACAACATTGTGATTATGTGCAAGTTTAGATTATGGTGTTAGATCTAAAGTACTGTAGTTGTATAGTGCTACTCTATGTTGGTGTAAGTGATCTATTGTACCTTGTTTTCATCATTTGAAATAGAATAAGGGCTATTGAGTAGAGAATGATGGTGGTAATTGTAGAGAAGAGTACAGTAGTTGTCGATTATGTATGGGTTATCCTATTGTTGAAACTAGTGTACTAGTTACTAGATTATTAGGTGTCATATTATGGTGTTGTATTAGGTATTAATGAAAAGATAACAAACCCTTATATCAATGTAATGGTTAGTTAAGGACAATGAAAATGACACTCTAAGAAGGGATCGATGTAGGGAGCCAACTCTAAGGACCACCAATGAATGGATGGATTGACTCTTTAAATTGCTGGAAAATATGTTAGTCATGATGCAAAGATAAACTGTAGTTCGCATAGAAAGAGCTTGCTAAATTGACGAGTAAGTTGATTAATAAAGTTTAGTGGAACTCCAAGTTGATTATTGACAAAATCAACCCAATCAAGAAGTTTAGCATTAAAAAGAAGTTTACCAGCTTACAATATCTAAGTTAGAGGAGTTAAGTGAAGAGTCAATTGAAGGATGGAAGTAGTGGAAGAAGAAGAGATTGATGGCAAAGAGTTCTATGAGGTTAATGAGAGACTAGATTAAACGTCTCAAAGTCAACCAAATAAAGCCACACTCCTTATTTAGCACTTTCGGGGAAGAGCAGATCATCCTACTCATTGAAGGATTAATTTTGATGAAGTGGGAGAAATTAGCAATGTTAAAATTCAAATTCTGAGCAACTTAAGGAGTAGTAGTGATGATGAATACTTAGACTGAAAGGAGTGGGTATAAAAGTTGTTTGAATATCACCAGTATGCTAAGGAAGATAAGGTGACACTTACCACCCTAGAATTCACTAAGTATGCTTGCATGTTGTGGAAGAAGTTGTAGTTGATGCAAAGAAGGGATGGAAGACAAGGTGTAAGAACATGGGAAGAAATAAAGAGAGCCATGCAAGGTAGATTCATTCTTGATTCCTATTATTAGGACACTTTGAAGTTACAAGAGATGAAGCAAGGGAACTAATTTGTTGATGTGCAAAAGTTTCAAATGTTGATGATCATATATGAAGTAAATGAGCTTGAGGCTTGAACTATTTCCAAATTTTTTAGTGTTCTAAGACATGAACTTAAAGAAACTATCGAATTGTAATTCTATCACATCCTCGAGGAAGCTAATATGGTCACCTAATATGTTAAGTGATAAGAATCAACCCCTAAGACCGATCATAAGAAGCTGAGCTAGAAGACTTCTAGGGCTCACACAGAAAATGCTAGCTCTAAGCTATAGCCGAAATAGGGACTCCTATCCTGATCTTACCTCCTGCCGACCTATCTCTCAGATTCTCATATGTGTCTAATATGCTCCTATCCAACAGTAAAGTCCTAATCCAAAAGATGGCCCCGAACTAGCCAAGCCGAGCTATCGACCTAATCTACTGGCGTCTAACTTCAAGATAGCTGACCTTTTTGCTAGGCTGATTTACTATCGACCTCATCTAGATTAGGTCGGCCCCTAACTCTCAACACTTTCTACTTTTGTCTATGTACCATACTCCTGACGTACAGCCATCAAGTGATACGTACCTTTTGACACAACATTCCAAAATAATTCTTTCTTTTCCATACTGGATATTCTTTATCTTTTTTACCCCTTTTTAGTATGATTAATGTAACGTAATTATAAAATACCCTTTTGTCTTTTCATACGTATAAAATAACCCTAGTGGGTAAGTATATAAACCCCCACTTTCCTTGTACGCGAGAGGATCCAACTTTCGATACAAAATTATTCTCTTTAAGCAACCTTAGTGTTCTTGTTATTAGTTAACTCTTATCTATTCCTTTTAATAAGGAGTAGTGGTGAGTGACCCTTTAGTTCGGACCAGTGTGTCACATTTGGCAGATTGTTGGTCAAGTTGGATCAAGTGGTGTGTCATATCTATTCAGTAGCTGCCCGGACTTTGCTAACCTTTTTTCCTATTTATTTTGGTTCATTCATTGTGGTGGCTCTCCGTGTGTCTAACCTTGGAGATACGTTAGCTTCGCTAGTATTAGAGCACAGTTCCACGAGGGAGTGTGTGAAGTTACAGTGAAGTTTCAGTTTACTTTATTGTTGGTGACTGCTGTGTTCCTTTTGTAGCTACCATAGTGTATTTGAGTGTTTGTAAGTACGGTTTCATTGATACTTTATTTTACTTTATTTTCCATTGTGACAACAGAGTAAGTTTGTTAATCTATTTGAAAAGGTATTACGCTATGTTAGATTCAAGTGTTTAGGGAGTTATTGGTGACCAGGGTAGTAGTGCTCCGCCAGGTCGTGGTCATAATGATAGTAACACCCTAGGGTCTATTGATGATAAACTCGACAGACTCACGAACCTTGTTGAGAGTCTAGTCACCGTAATGTAAGTTAATAGGCAATATCCTAAGGTGTTCAGCAACAACACCCACAGGATGGTGCCCTTGAGAGACACTGTGGCCAAGGCAATCAAACTAATCACCCAATTCAATCACCATGAGCTAGAGGAGTAGTAGACAAAGTTACTAGATGAAAACTGGAGTTGGAGGAGATTAAGGAAGATGATGAGGAGGTTGATGTTGAAGAGTTTGGTGAAGAAGAAGTTGATTACTACTAAACACAGGGATAAGGACGCCAAGTTCTTTGACTACTAGACAATGTTAAAGTGCAAATCTCGCCCTTTAGTGGAGGTGGAGATGTAGATGAATATTTGGAGTGGGAAGAGAAGGTTGAGAAAGTATTTGAGTGTTATAGGTGTGAGGATGCGATCAAGGTCTAACTTGTTGCATTATAATTTATTAGATACGCTACCATGTGGTGGAAGAATCTAAATGCCACTAAAGCTAGATATGGAAGATGAGGTGTCAAAACTTGAGATGAGATGAAAAAGTTGTTAAGAGGTAGATTTGTGCCTAAAACTTACTTGCAAGATATGTTTGCAAAATTGTAAGAGCTTCATTAAGGGAGCCGATTTGTTGATGACTATGTTAGGGAATTCTAGATGCTTATGATCAAAGCAGACGTGGAAGAGCTAGAAGCATGTACCATATCAAGGTTTATTTTTGGACTCAAATTTGAAATTCGCAATATCGTAGAAGTATAGAGAATTTATACCTTAAACAAAGCCATTAAGATAGTGTAGAGGGTCGAAAAGTAAAGGAGAAATGTTTTGAGCGGACCTTGGCAAACATTCTCTCGAGCTCCCGTGTTGCATTAACCTGTTCATGCTGACTCGAAGAGGCTATATCGAGTCGAGGAAAGGAATGACTAACTTCAGGAATGCCGAGTGGGCCAACAGGGTCAAGCAGTTCAGTTAAGCTAACCTAAGTTTAGGCTGACCGCAAGAACCTATGAGAAAGGCCAACCATTTGGTCCGAAGACTAATGACGTGAAGTGTTTTAAATGCTTAGGCTTTGGACACATGATCGCTGAATGTCCGAACTGGCATGTCATGGTACTCTGAGGAGATGTGGTGGATAGTACTAATAAGAGCGACACAAAAGAAGAAGAAAATGTTAGAGAACCTAAGGTAGAAAAAGAAGAGGAAACCTGTATCTATGTCGACCAGGGAGAAGTAATGGCCCTAGTTTTGAGGCGAATCTTGAGTTCCCTACCAAACTCTAAGGAGGACCAGAGAGAGAACCTATTCCATACCAAATGTACCATCAGAGATCAACTATACATAATCATCATGGATGGAGAAAGTTGTACTAATGTCGTTATACATTCCTTCATGTAGAGGTTAGGTTTGCCGACCTCAAAGCATCCCTGATCCTACAAGCTACATTGGCTTCATGATAATAGTGCTTTGCACGTAATCGAACAAGCGATCATACCATTCAGTTCTGGGAACGTATTCAAAGATGACGTAGTTTGCGATGTCATTCCCTTGGGAGCTTCACATCTACTGCTTGGGCGACATTGGTTATTTGATCGACATATCACTCACAATGGGTATAAAAATACCTATGCCTTTGTCAAGGATGGGAGGAAGATTGTGTCGTAACCCCTAACCCCATCCTAAGTAAATGAGGCTCATAACCAACTCACTTGAGCTAGTAAGAAGAAAGCTTTAGTGATGAGTCGAAGGGAGCTTCGATCTACTAAGAAAGCTGATGAACCAATGTTTCTTTTGGTTAGAAGATTGTTGGAGATGAGGAAATTAGAGAACGTTCCAAGAGAGTTCCAAAGCTTACTAAGTTAGTTTTCTGACCTATTCCCTGAAGAGTTGCCTAAAGGACTACCGCTAGTCCGAGGCATAGAGCACTGCATCAATCTACAGCCAGGTGTCGCCTTGTTGAACCGACCTACATACAGGATGAACCTTAAGTAAGCTTTTGAGTTGAAAAGAAAAGTGGGCAAACTCTTTGAGTGAAGATATGTGAAGGAGAACATGAGTCCTTGTGCTGTACCAGCTCTACTTGTCTCGAAGAAGGATGGATCATGGCGTATGTATATCGATAGCCGGGCAATCAATAGAATTACTGTTAAGTACAGATACTTGATACCGAGGCTCAATGACATGTTAGATGAGCTTCATGGTGCAAAGATATTTTTAAAGATTGATTTGCAAAATGGCTATTATCAAATTCGTATGAGACGAGGAGATGAGTATAAGACTACCTTTAAGACTAGGCACGGACTCTATGAATAGTTGGTTATGTTGTTCGGACTTACTAACATACCGAGCACATTCTTGAGATTAATGAACCATGTGATGTGCCTTTTGATTGGAAGATGTGTGGTTGTATATTTTGATGACATACTAGTATATAGTGCTGACCTAAATGACTATGTTCAACATCTTCACGAAGTATTTGACATTTTGCGAGTTGAGATATTGTATGGGAATGTAAAGAAGTGTATGTTTAGAAAGAAGTGATACTCCTAGGGTTTGTAGTATCGGGGGAAGGAATTCGAGCAGATGAGGAAAGGATCTAAGCTGTTCTGAAATGGCTAACACCGAAGAATGTCACAGAGGTCTAAAGTTTCCATGGCCTAGCTTCTTTCTATAGGCAATTTATTAAAGACTTCAGTACAATAGTTGCCCCATTAACCAATGATGATAAAGAAGAACGAAAGGTTCAAGTGGAGTGATCGAGCTGAGCGAAGCTTTAAAGAGATCAAGGAGAAGTTTACCTCAACCCTTGTTTTATCGCTACCGGATTTTGATAAGCCCTTCGAACTTGGGTGTGATGCATCAGGAGTTGGAATTGGTGCTATCCTGATGCAAGAACGATAGCTCGTTACCTTCCATAGTGAGAAACTTAGTGGTCCTGCGCTGAACTATTCCATGTATGAGAAGGTGTTGTACTTTCTTTTCCAAGCCCTTACTATTTGGCAACATTACTTGCTATTACAAGAATTTGTTATTTATACAGACCATGAGTCTATGAAGCCTCTAAAGAGTCAGAACAAGCTTTCAAAGAGGCAAGCTAAGTGGTTGGAGTTCATGGAAAGTTTCTTGTATGTCATTTAGCATAAGAAGAGAAGTACAAATATGGTCGCCGACGCTTTGTCATGATAGCTAATGTTGCTGACCACTTTGCAGACAAAATTATTGGGATTCTCACTGATTACAGAGCACTATGCTCATGATTCTCATTTCTAAAGGCCAGGACTGCTGTTAAGGGGTATTATCTCAAGGACGATTACCTGTTTAGGGATCGATGGCTGTGCATACCAAATTGTACCATGCATGAGCTATTGATTAGGGAAGCTCATGGTGGAGGATTGTTTAGTCATTTTAGGGAAACCAAGATAGCCAGTTTGTTGAAGGAAAACTTTTACTGGCCTGGTTTAGCCAAGGATGTCTATAAGGTGGTTAGTAGTTATAAAGTGTGCAAGCGTGCTAAGGGGAAGAGAGAACCCTACGAAGAGTATATGTTACTGCCAACACTAAGTTTACCTTGAGCCGATCTCAACATGGACTTTGTCCTAGGGTTGCCTCGAACATCTAGAGGGAAAGATTCCATCTTTATTGTAGTGGACTGATTCAATAAGATGGCACTCTTCATTCCATGCCATCAAACTAACAATGCTCTATCTATTACCGATCTATTTTTACAGGAGATTGTCCAACTACATGGAGTACTAAAGACTATTGTCTTAGATCAGAACACAAAATTTTTGACCTATTTCTGGAAAACTCTTTAGATAAGACTTGGGACTAAACTCGTATTTAACTCCAGTAGCCACCCTCAGACAGATGGCTAGCTAGACTAAAGTGGTGAATAGGATACTAGGTAATCTACTCAGAGCTATTATGAGAAAGAACTTAAGGGATTGGGATCTGTGCCTATCAGTTGTGGAGTTCGCCTACAACCGAACTATTCATAGCATTGCTAGGAAGACCCCATTCGAGGTCATCTATGGCCTTAACCCTACCATTCCCTTAGACACGATCAACACCCTAACAGCTATTGAAGAAAGTCAATCCGAAGTGGACCAAGCCTAAAAATTGCATGAGCTACACCAATCTGTCACGAGGAAGATCGCTAAGTTCAATCAGAGATAATAAGAGATTGGTAACCAAAGTCACATCTCGGCATAGCATAAGATGTAACATCACACAGGAATACTTGTTTATATTTAACATAAGTTCTATTTATAATAAAAGAGTACTACAACGAAGTTCAGCTTAACACTTGTTTATGTAAAAGATTACATTTGACAAATTAACCAAACTAAAAATACAATACTTTTTTTTTTATATGTATAGATCATTTATAGAACCAAAAACAAAATACAACAAAACTTCTTTAAAAGTGGCTAACTCTGTCTTACGTGCTTTCAAAAGACTTTTTCCCCTAGTTGATGCCATTCCATTAGTTCTCTTCATAACTTGAGGATATACAAATATCCCCTTAGCTCTCTGTGAGCTAAGTGATGGTGGGTAAAACAAAACATAGAATGCACATACATACATTCACACATATTAGTACTATAAGACATTCAATCTCGTAACTCGAGTTATCAATACAAATTGTTTGTGCAGAAAATCCATGCTATGCTCGTGCACGTAACATGCATCGATACTGATATCCTATACTTTTTCAATTCTTCGTCTAGTTAGTTGACATACCCGAGCATTTGGATACAACGTCTAGGAACCTAGGGCAATAAGGAGCTGCTTGGGAATAGGACCCCCGACAAAAACCACCCTTTGTGGTTTGAAAATCGAATACATATTTAGTCACTCAATGTAGCCAAAATAAGTTAAGCAATGCATTCTATATGTCCTAAAGCTAACTCAATAGTTTTCAAGCTTTTTATAAACTTGACCCGTAGGTCCTTTCGTGCCATGCCATGAATGCAATAAATAGCATAGTAACCTAGTATAGGCACGAATCTCAAGTTCCACATTATAAACAATTCAACTATCTTAACTTCAGCTTTGTTTCTTAGCTTTATATTCGCATAGGGCTTGCTTGGGCATATACCTTAAAGAATAGTTTAGTTTCCAATTTTTCCAAACAAAAATACATATTGATGAATCTGTCATACATAAGGAAACATTTCACTTTTTCAACATACATTCAATAGAATCAAATATCCAATCAATCTAGCATGTCATTACAATTTATAACACAACTGACTCTAAGTCAAGTAAACATAGGTCTACTTGCACAAAAATAGAAATATCTACTTACTCGAGCTTGATAGTACTGTAAAATCCTAAGCTTTACGATGTGGTCATTCCTCACCTATCATACCTAGAAAAATACACACAAACCCTAAGTCAACTACCAAGTCAATACTAAGTTCTTATGCATTTTCGCTATTGCACTTCTAAGCTTGATCTGATTGTATCTTATTCATTTTTTATTCGATTTTAGTAAACTTTATATCCTCATGATCATTATTCTGAGTACTATTAAGATATCTTACAAATTATAACTAATCAATATTTCCAAATATCCAAAAATATCCTTTCGTGTCATCAATTCGACCGTATGTTATTATAACCTTGTAATTAACTCAATTAAATTCTAAATCTAAATTAAAAGTCATAAAATTCCTCATTCCTCAAGCTGGTTAGCATTCATTATGTACTCCAAAATACTGATCCTTTGCATATTTAGCTAATATTACATTAGTACTAATTACTATATCATATATTAAGTTAATATATACGTTTATATTATGAAAGTATATAATAAATAATATATCAGCTTGATTTATTCCACAAAAAATCCTATAGACTCACAAAAATATGTAGTTTAATTATTGACCATGAATTATACTGAAATAGCTTATATATATTTTTATGAAAAAAGCGATTTTAACTCAAAATTAGCGAAAATTAAGTGAACAAGTAAATTTATTTACAAGATAAAATTCAAGTGTCCCAAACATCATTATGAACATCCATAAATCATAATACCTAGGGCTCATACTTTGATTTTGTTAAAAACTAATTAATTCACTAAAATAGCGAAATTACCAATTTTATCCAAAATAATTACAATAAATAGTAAACATAATTATTTTAAAAAATTCTTGTTATTGAAATTAAATACATATATTGAGTATGTTACATACAAATTTTCAACTCAAAAGAATATTATTTACTATTTCTAAACTTTTTTTCAATTTTCGTCCAATCAAAGCTATTTCTTAAGGACCTTATATTTCAAATAATTATTTAACTAAAATAAAATTGTTAAATTATTTTGTACATAAAATAACTCCAAAAAACCAAGTTTTATAATTAAACAATATCATTTGCTATTTTTAGAAAAATTACAAAGTTTCGACCGAAAATTTAGTTCACCTGAATTGACTACCTCCGGCTACCCTCCGACTACCTAACCTAACTTTATTGGAACACCTCCTCTGGTGGTACTTTCTTTGACCCCAAATGGCTACCACAACTGGACACTAATAGCCTATTGAACCGAGTTGATCAGATTTTGTACCTTGTTTTTGCTCTAATTTTCTTATTTTTTTTCTAATTTGTTTGGAATTTTTCTTGAGTGAGTTTCTGTTTTTTTTAGACTTCCAAAATGTTGTTTTTGAAGTTTACAAGCCCTATTTATATTTTTCAATTGGATAAGAATTTATAAAAATTGGACATGTGGCTTACACATGTCATTTTTTTGGATTTTCAATGCATGAGGTGTCATTTCCTCATTTCTTTGCTTTTGACTCATCATCCAAATTAATCCTAAGTTGCTACATAGGTACAATGACTAATCATTGCATTTTTTATTAATTTTCCAATTTTTTTATATTAATGTACCTTATTTAAATAATAATTTCTTATTATATATGTGTATTTATTACAAATAATACATGTTCTATGTTAATACATGTATAATTCAACTTCATTTATTATTTTTATAAGTTAAATAACTTATCTCTAATATCCTGTTATATCTAAATGCTTGAATTTTACATTTTCGATATTTATTAACTTTAGTAATAAATTAACGTTTTCTTAAATTAATATTTTTATATAGCTTATTTTGAGAAATTGACTTTACTTGAATGATTTTATCTAAATTTTCTAACTTTACTGTGAAGTTTGAAATTAAACTGATCTCTTGGCTCGGCGCCCTAAATTTAGGGACTCTAATCTTAGGATAATCGTATGGGCTCGAAATCTAGGATATTAGAGCAAGGTCACTGGACGATTTCCTTCCAATCAGGAGACTTAGTGTGGATTTACCTCAGCCAAGAGCAATTTCTACACTTAAGACAAAACAAACTATCTCCCCGAGATGACAGCTTATTAAAGGTTCTGAAGAAGATCAACTGCAACGCCTACTAAATTGAGTTGCTTGATGACTATGGTGTCTCCTCTACCTTCAATGTATCCTATTTGATTCCCCACCAACCAATCGAAGAAAACCCTGCAAGCGTCCCAAAAGAACGAGTAGAAACCACTTTAGATTTGAGGACAAATATTTCCGACCCTCAAGCAGATGATTAGAATCAGCCCCTTAAACCGATCACGAGAAGTCGAGTTAGAGGACTTCAAAGGCTTGCATAGAAAATGATAGCTCTAAGCCATAGTCGAGACAAAGACTCTTATCCCGATTTGACCTCTTATCGACTTATCTTTCAGATCCTCACTGTGTCCAACATGCTCTGACCTAACAGCACAATCTTAATCTAGAAGATAGCCTCAAACTAGCCAAGCCAAGTTACTGACCTAACTAACTGGCGTCTGACTTCAAGATGGTTAACCTTTTTTTTAGGCTGATTAACTCCCGACTTGATCTAGATCAAGTTGGCCCTTGACTCCCAACACTTCTTGCTTTTGCCTGTTTATCAAACTCCTGATGTACAGCTATCAAGTGATACATACCTTTTAACACAACGTTCTAGAATAATTCTTTCTTTTTCGTACTGGATATTGGTTGTCCCTTTTTCCCCATTTTAGTATGATTAATGTAACGTAATTGGGAAATACCCTTTTGTCTTTTTATATGTATAAAATAACCCTAGTAGGCAAGTATATAAAACCTCACTTTCCTTGTATGTGAGAGGATCTAACTTTCAATATAGAATTATTCTCTTTAAGTAATCTTAGTGTTTTTATTATCATTCAACTCTTATCTATTCTCTTTAGCAAGGAGTAGTTACAAGTAACCCTTCAGTTCAGACCAATGTGTCATATTTGGTAGATTGTTAGTCGGGTAGGATTGAGTAGTATGTCATATCCATTCGATAGCTGCTCAGACTTTGCTAATCTTTGTTTCTTTTTATTTTGGTTCGTTTGTTGTGGTACCTCTCCTTATGTCTGACCTCAGAGATGCATCATTAAGAGACAAAAAAAGAGTTGACCATACTAAGCTCTATCTTTTCTAACTTATTCAATCTATTCGACTTGTCATAAGGAGTAGTAGGAAACCCAAAAGCTTAATGCCGAGTAAGAAGGATGGATAGATGTTAATGTAAAAGGAGTGAGGTTAGAATAAGGAGTGAAAGAGAACGAATTTGAAAAGCAATAAACCTTAGGATGAAAGACAAGTTAAATTAAGTGCTTCAAATGCAAAGGTTTTAGACATATAGCTACTTGATGTTTGAACCAATGAGCTATGGTAATTAAGGGTGATGTCCCAACTTTTGAAGTGTATAGTATTGACAAAGAAGTTAGTGAAGTTACCTAAAAAAAAGAAGAAAAGGGAGTAAAGGTAGAAGTTAGGAGAGATAACATTTATCCAAAGGAAGGGAACATGCTAACATTGGTAGTTCATTAAGCTTTGAGTGTAGAATCTGACAAGGAGAATGAACAATGATAGAATTTGTTTCGTATTACATGCAAGTTAAGAAATTAGCTTTGTGCATTGATCATTGATAGTGGTAGTTGTACTAATGTTGCATCCACAAAGTTAGTTAAGCAACTACAATTGCTAACCTCCTTACATCCTAAGTTGTACAAACTTTATTGGTTAAATGAAAAGAGATCACTACAGGTTACTATGTAAGTGTTGTTACCAATTTTTATTTAAAGTTATAAAGATGAGATTGTATGTGATGTGTTGCTAATGCATACGTCTCACATCTTATTTGGTCAACCTTAGATTTTTTATAGAAGAGTTATATATGATGGGTATAAGAATACCTATACATTTGAGAAAGACAGCCAATCTATTACACTTTTTGCAATGACACCAAGCTAAGTCGATAATATGCAAGCCAAGCTGAGCCAATGAACCAAGAAGACTTTGGTTATGAGCTAATCTAAATTAAGAGGTGCCATCAAGTTTGATGAGTTAACCCTTTTGCTAATACAAATACCAATAGAGTAAGAAAAGCATATTGACCTACCTACAGAGGTCCAAAAGTTGTTAAAGGAATGTCCTAATTTATTCCTCTAAGTGCTATTAGGTGGGTTACCATCAAAACGAGGAATAAAGTATGGAATTGACTTGTAACCAAGAGTTGCTTTGCTAAATCAACTAACCTAGTGAATGAATCTCGAGTAAGCTACCGAGTTATAAGGGTAAGTGAATAAACTAATTGAAAAAGGATATGTTAGAGAAAGCTTGTGTCCATATTCTATGCTCATACTGCTACTTCATAAGAAAGACGAGGAGTTAGAGGATTTGTATGGACAACCGAGATGTTGATAAAATCACTATCAAGTATAAGTAACCAATCACTAGGCTAAATGATATGTTAGATGAATTACATGGTGTGAGAGTACTCTTAATGATTAACTTCAAGTTTAGATATCACTGGATCTGCATATGAACAAGAGTTGAGTAGAAAACAGCATTTAAGACAAGGCATGGGTTGCATGAGTGGCTCACGATGTCATTTGGCCCATTAAATGCCCTAAGTACTTTCATGTGATTGATGAGTCATGTGATGAGGAATTAGATAGAAAATTTGTTGTAGTTTCTTTCAATGACATTCTAGAGTATAACATTTATCTACGCAACCATTTTAGTCATCTTTGAGCTATCTTTGAAGGGTTACAAGCTAAGAAACCATTCAGTAATTTGAAGAATTGCTTTTTTTGACAAGAAGATGCCATGTTTCTTAGGTATGTTGTCAATGGTGGAGGCTTGAGAGTTGACGAGAAGAAGATCTAAGCTATTGTTGAGTGGCCTACCTCGACCTCTTGTAGGGATGTATGTAGTTTCCATAGCTTAGCTTCTTTTGATCATAAGTTCATTCAAAACTTTAGTTTTGTTGTTGCACCCCTTACTAACCTTAAAAAGAAGAACATTGAATTTCCTTGGGGAAGTAAGTAGGAAGAAAGCTTTGTTTAGTTAAAGAAGAAGTTGACTTCATCCCTAATACTATCATTATGAGTTTTCATAAAGTATTTGAGCTAAAGTATAATGCTTTTAGCATATGAATTGGTGTAGTACTCATGCAAGACTATCGACCTATCACTTACTTCAAAGAGAAACTGAAAGGATCTACTTTGAACTACTCGGTTTATGAGAAAGAATTATACATGCTCGTACAAGCCTTATAGACTTGGTAATACCTATTGCCAAAAGAGTTTGCTGAGTACTGCGATCATCAAACCCTAAGATACTTAAGAAGCCAACTAAAGCTATCATAGCAATAAATGAAATGTGTTGAGTTTCTTAAAGGATTCTTGTTTGTGATTGAATATAAGAAAGGAAAGACAAATGTAAATACAAATGCCTTATTTAAGTGACATGCACTATTTTTCAACCTTCAAACAAGGTTGATGGAATTCGTAAGTATCAAAGAACTATATTCACAAGATAAACATTTTGGCCCGATTTATGCTTAGTGCCAAGAAGGGAGGACATTGGATGATTACTTTGTTAAAGATAATTATCTATTCTAAGCTGAAAAATTGCATTTGCTTACCTACTCCATGCAAGAACTACTCATTAGGGAAGCCCATAATAAAGGTTTAATAGGCCATTTTGAGAAAAGGAGAACTTATGAGCTATTAAAATCTAGGTTTTACTAGCCAATAGTGATAAAGGATGTACATCAGGTTGTTAAGAGGTATATGACTTGTGGAGATGCTAAGAGCCAAGCTATATAATGGAAGGCTATGCCTTTGCTTATGTCAACTAAATCATGGACCAATATAGGTATGAATTTTGTTCTTAGTTTTCCTAGAATGACACATGGGAAGGATTCAATAATGGTTGTGGTTAATAAGTTTAGCAAGATGGCAAATTTTGTGCCCTACCACATGACTAACAATGCTTTGGCTATTTCTTTTCTATTTTTGTAGGAGATCGTAAAGCTTCATAGAGTCCCATGGAGTATAGTGTCAAATAGCCTAAGCCAATGCTTTGGTTATTTCTTTTTTGTTTTTGTAGGAAATTGTAAAGCTTCATGGAGTACCATGGAGTATAGTGTCTAATAGAGATCCGAAATTCTTGAGCCATTTTGGAAGTCCCTATGGCATCAACTAAGAACTAAGTTGCTATTTAGCACATCATGCCATCCACATACAAATAGTAAGATAGAGGTCATCAATAGAACATTAGGATCTCTACTTTAAGCCACTGCTAGAAGAAACCAAGTTGATTGGGATATCTGCTTGCTTATTTTCAAATTCTCCTACAACAAATCTATCTATAGCACAATAGGTAAGACCCCTTCAAAGTAGTTTTATGGTTTCAACCTTGAATTGCCACTAAAACAAACCCCTATACCTAAAGCTAATTTGGTAAACCAGGAGCTAAAGACCGAGCTAGAGCCCTATAGCAAATCTACTAAAAGGTAGCTAAACAACTAAATCAAGCAATCAAAAAGTTAGCTTAAGGGAGCTAGGGATAGAATAGGGAAGCCATTCTAACCAAGAGATCTTGTATGGTTATAATTAAGTGAGGAAAGTTTCCTACACAAGAGAAAGAACAAGCCCTCACCTCGAGCTTAAGGTACTTTTTAGGTACTTTGGAGGATCAACAACAATGCCTATAAGCTTAAGCTTCCTGAAGAGCATAAAGTCTCTAATGTCTTTAATGTTTCTAACCTACATTCGTATGCACTAGAGGAAGAAGCCTTAGAAGGACAATCTAAGGATTTGATCCTAAATCTTAAACAACCCTTAGGGAATTATAAGAGTTAGCCAATAGGCCCCTTCACCTACTATCGAGCAAGAGGGTTAGCTAACATGGTCTTTTGAGTTCTCAATCATTACCCCTCTCTAGAAGAAGTTTACTTGATATGCTACCTGATTTGGCCACAAATTCAACTTCTTCCTCACATACGAGCAAAGTCAAGTTAAGTTATTCATGAGCTTAATGTTGAGTCTCTATTCTATAAGCTATTCTTTACTACAAGTCCTTGCTAACCAAAGTGTTGACCTTATCCCTTCACCTCAAAGTTTCTTACGTATTGAATCTACTAGCCTCTCTTTGGAAGCTATGTGTCCCTTAACTGGTAACTCCATTACTTGACAATGAATGTCCACATTTTGGGTGTTTATAGATTTGCCCTTATCTATATCTATTTTTGTAACCTTAATTTTAACCATTTTAGTAATTTGATATGTTAGATCGTAACCCTAGCGAGACATGTATAAAAACCCTATGATGATCCTCTATAAAGAATCATCATCTTATTTCCATTCATGAAATACTATTAAGTTTGCTTTTCCTTTCTCTATAAAATGAGAAACCCTCATTCTTAGCTCATATTAACCCTTAAGCAAGGTTGTGCAATGAATAACTATACAACCTAAATTGATGAGTCACATCTAGCATATTGTTGGCCATGTTGAACTTGATTGGTATGTCACATCTATCGAGTTGCTTACGGGCTAGCTTAACATCCTACCTACATTTATGCATCCGAACCCATTTCCTTCTTTTCTTTAATAGCTTCAAAGAACCTATCCATGCTACCGTAATCCCTCATCAAAGGCTCATTATATGCCTTTTTTTTTTTTGTACTACATCACTAGCTAAATTCAAGTTAAGATCTAATCATGTTTAACTATCGATATTGTTTCAACTTAAAGTATAATACCTTTTAGAATAAATTGAGTATAAAAAAAAAATTAATTGAATTGACCACTAATATGTTAAGTGCCACTTTGAGTTGAATCTAAGTAAAAGCCTAAGCTCCATTAAGTACGAGCTTTAAAATCTTAAGTTAATCTGAATTTGAATCTAGCATTATATTGTCTTAACTCAACCCATTTATAGTCCTAACAAGTGATGTGCCATTCTTTAAAAATAAAAGATAATAATTAGGATGATTATATATCAAAAGAGGTGCATCTTGTATCAATCTTTTTTTAATATATCATGAACAAGATACCTTTAGAGAATCTAGTTTTTTTTTTTCTTTTTTTTTTTATGGTAGAATTCCAAAATCTTATGAATTAAGACATGGTTTTCTTCTCGATTTTCAACTAGGTCCTTAAGGATTTTATGTCCTTAGAATTTTTTAAACCTATCAAATAACATAATTGCATTTTGCAAAATTATGACATATTATCAAAATATTATAATTTTTGTCTCATTATAGTTTCTAACTTCTTGTCTTTTTGAAAAAGTTAGGTCAATATATTAGTTTCAGATTAGCCTCATCTCATTTATAGCTTTTTTATAGCCTTCAATCATGATCATGTTTCTATAATTAAGGTGCTCGAATGTGATGTGACATTCAAAGTATAATTTAGGATTTCATTTGGTGCTTTAATAGGCTCCTTTCCTTTCTCTTGGTAGTTCCTTTACTTTTTTACTTCTTTTTCCCCATTCAACATTTCATAAGTTATTTCTTGAAGTCATTAATGAAGAAGTTATCGGTATTCTTTCTAGTAATCGGATAGCTTTGGATTAAAGATCAACTTTAATAGGCAATAAGAAAATGAATGAGCCTTTGAAGAGGTCTTTCTATAACGTAGATGGGTCCTTTGAGAAACTATCAAAGAAAAGGAAGTGTGTTAGGGAAAATTTAAGGTTAGGAAGATTAAGACAACATGAGATGCATCACTCAAACACTCATGGCCACTACATTTCCGGATGTCACTCGCTAGTTCAAAATAGTAGGTTGTTCACCATACAACCTTGCTTAAGGGTTTATGAGCAAAGGTTTGATTCTCATGGAGAGGAAGAAGAAATTGTAATATTTAAGTAAAATTCAAGTGGAATAATCTTTTATTACAATAGTGCTTATCATAAGGTATTTTATACTTACTACTAGGGTTGCATCTTACTATACATAATTTTTATAAAGGGTAAAACAAAGGTTTTGAAGTAAATAAAAACAAGGGAAAATAAATAAACATTCAAATAGGGGATATTCAATATTAGGTAATGGAGATGGGAGTCGTAGGATACGTAGCTTCTAAGGAGTAATTGGCAGATGCTGTATATTACAAATTCTAAGGTGAAGAGATAAGGTTGACACTTAAGTAGCATATCGGGTAGTGGAGATGGGAGTTGCAGGATACATAGCTTCCTAAGAGTAACAAGAAAATGTTGTGCATTACAAACTTCAAGGAAAAGAGATAAGGTTGATGCTTGGGTTGGCGTAGACTTGAGGTAGAGAGTAGTCTATAGAATAGATTGGTATAGCCAACGTTGATCTCAGAGATAGTTCATCTTGACCTTATTCATGTGTGAAGGGGAGACTAAATTCTAGATGGCTAGGGAACATGGCCATATTAGTAGGCATAACTGTTTGGCCCCTTCTGGGTAGAGGCAATAGGTAAGAACTCAATAGACCATGCTAGCTAATCCTCTTTCTTAGCGGTGAGTAAGGAGACTTGTTTCTTGATTCTTATCATTTTCTCTAGGTTGTTTAGGATTTGGGATCAAATCCTTGGAGTGTCCTTCTGGTGTGTCTTCCTCCAGTACAAATGGACTTAGGTCAGAAATATTAAAGGTATTAGAGACTCCATACTCTTCAAGAAGCTCGAGCTTATAGGCATTATCGTTGATCTTCTAAAGTACTCAAGGAGGACTTTTAGCTTGGGGTGAGAGCTTGTTCTTTCTTTTTTACGAGAACCTTTCCATGGTAATGTGTTACCGTATATGATCACTTAGTTAGAACAGCTTCCCTATCCTTAATCCGTAGTTACCTTGGGTTGATTTCTTAGCTGCTCAATTCTATTATTTGACTGCTTTCTAGTAAATCTATTGTAAGGTTTTAGCCCAGTCTTCAGCTTTTAGATCACCTTGCTCAACCTTAGGTATTGGGGTCTGATTAAGTGGTAAATTAGGGTCAAAACCACAAATTACTTCAAATGGGGTCTTGCCTATTGTGTTATGGACAATTATATTATTGGCAAACTCACTAATGAGCAAGCAGATATCCTAGTTAGTGTGAGCCCCTTAAATCGCATGTAGAGCAACCGTATCCGGATTTAGGGCTTTTGAGAAAAACTTATCTAATTGAGCCTAAACTTTATGACTAGAATAGAAAAGTTAGTTGAAGTGACCTAGTGAAGTTAGATTGCAAAAATAAGGGCCTAAAATCCCAATTGTAGCCTTCGAAGTGTAATTAAATATTATAGTATATAACTTATCGGAATCTCTAAAATTGAGCTCAGAATGTGATAAGGACTTAAAGATAAGTTAAATAAACTATAAAAGGAAATAATATAACATAATATACTATATAATTATACACAAATATTTATGAATATACCTAGTATGTATAATAAATATACTCGTAAATTAACTTAAAATCATATAATTATATATAATATGTGATAAACTAATAAGTATAAATTATTCTATACTTTTTAGGTACATTTAGGTATAAATTGACCATAATTGTGTTTATTTCTCAAGTTCTTGGTACTTAATTGTGTAATATATCAATTTTAGATGATTCAAGAGTAAAGAGATGATATTTATTCAAGACCAAGTAAAGAGGAGATGACATTAAACATAAACAAGGGGATTTGGAGCAATCATGGGCATAATAAAAGAAGATTTGAGTGCCTAGCACTCACTACTCCTTTCATCACGTTTGTAACCAAGGGAGTGACCAAGGCTGAAGTTATTTCTTCACCCGTTCATCTTAGCTGTGACTCTACCTTAAAAGGATGATCATGCCTTCAATTACTAGCGTGATGAGGAGGAATGTTAGTGACAAGAAGATCACTCCTCATGTTACAAGCGTGATGGGAGTGGATATGATGATTCTTTTTAAATTGTTTCTCATAAACTAGTGCGTGGAACAAGTCTTAACACTAAGGGATGTCTTAGGGAGGTGTATTTTGAGCCCTTTGATGAGAATAAAATAAATATAACACAATTGTCAGACAAAAGAAGGAGGACATCAGATCTTACATCATATATCATATTACCAACCTACAACATACCTATTCATCCATCTTTATACCATTTTGTGGTTTGTTTAGTTTTTCTTCAGTACAATCCTTAGTGTAAATCGTATTCTTCCTAGCATTACTTAAGAGAGCTGATGGGACTTCTTTGTTTGTGTATTCGTAAGACTTCTACAGTAGAATAAAAAGATGTTTCTCTTGATTCCTTATTCTATTTCTTTTTAATTATGATTTCTATTTGTTTATACTATTATTTTATCATGTGTGAGTAGTACATTAGGACTTGTTACATTCGCTTAGTATAATTAAGTGCATGGAATAGTAGTTTCCCAATGTTTGTTATTCTTGATAAATCGAACTTAATTAATCTAAGTATGGTACAGTGTACGACATTAACTTAGGCTAGATTTCAATAAAATATATAAAGAGACAATTCTATTGAATAGATCTAATTCATTAGAACACCTTACTCTTGATAGTAGATATATTATTAGGAAAGTTGTTGCAATCTTAGGGAAATTGACAAATTACATATCGTTAATGCAATCCAATTTGACTGTTAATTCATAAGAGATTCTAATAGACGCAATTAGTATTAGACGTAAGTAATTCTAAGAAGAATGCTTACATACTAATGATTCCCTATAGAAAACAGTCATTTGGATAAGATTAATGGTGATATTATGCTAATTAGTGAAGTAAGTCTATTTGTTAAGTGTGCTGTTAGTAATTATTTTTGTAATCATTATGTTAGTGGCATTAGTTTGTGGATTAGTATAGTTTAGTTAGTAATTTAGAGTATTAATAAGTAATTACTTAGTAAATTTGGTTTGCTAAATAATATGAAGATTAATTAATACTAGTGTTTGTAGTTGTTCCTAGTGAAGATGGCCATATACTCATCCATACAATAAAATGGTAGGTGCACTTGTTTATTGAACCGAGTTAATGATAGAATATAGGTTTATAAATTTTAAAACTAGAAAGCTCCAATTAGAGGTGATCAAGTTTTTCGCGTTGTTGTTAGGGAGTGGCATCATTAGGAAATTTAAAATTCTTATGCATTTAGCTTGTGTTTGTTATTGTTTATTATTTCAAATAATTTTGTACTTAAGTTGATTTAATTTTTTATGCTCAAGTTATCATCGAATTCTTGAAGAATATTGCCACAACTGTAGGAGCAACCATCCTTTCTTATTTTTCTTACCCCTTAACTTAGGAGAATATAGATCTTAGCTAGCCTACAATTCCCCTACTAACAAGTGCCCTTAACAAGCAGAAGGTGATAGGTCAAAAGAAGAAGACTTCGATAGTGAAGAGAATGGATCGGAGGAAGATGAAAGTAACAATTTGGAGGAGACTTAAGGAGCCCAGCCAGAGGTAAGAGTACCGAAAGTTGGGAATGATAGTGAAGAAGAGTCATTAGGAGAAGAAGAGGACAACTCAGATGGGGAAACTAAAGCTGATGATGATTGACTGTGTTTTCTTTCTTTTGTTTTATTTTGTTTGTTTGTTTTTTTAGACTTACTAACTATTTGAGAGCTTAACCTCAATGATGTATTTTAAATGAAGACTCTCATATCATGTGCTTGTTATGTTTTGTTTTTGTTTTGTCTTAATGGCTAGGTCTCTTTTGTTGTTCCATTTTTCATGGTGTTTGAAGGATGTCCACTTTGATGATGTATGGCCTAACGCATTGATCAAACTTTGTATATCAAGGAAGTCCTATCCTCATTGTTTATTGTTTTTCATCTTTCTAGTTGTTCCTTTTCTATGCCTATTTTGTGATTGCATTCCTGAGCCATTGAGGACAATGTCTTTCTCTAAGTATGGGGAAGGTTTAACCCCACTTATCAAAAATCTTCCACTTAAGTTTGTTTATTGCAAGTTATGAATTGACTTTATAGATTGTGGATTTGACAAAATAGAAATCAATTTTGTGAGTTAATTTTGTGCCTTACTTAATTCTTGTGGAATTAGTGTACATATTAAAATTATGGGATAGAATCTAAGTGAAGCATACTTACTTACCATTTAATGAATAAATTTAGAGGTTAGAAATGAATTGCAGACTTTAGTTCTAAGTTAATTGGTTATGATTCTAAACTTTCTTAGTAATATATCTACTCTTCAATTACTTTTAGAGCTCATTTAATCTCGAATGGAAAGGGTAAATGAAATGATTTACTTATTGATGCTTCTTGAGAATCTCTTCAAAATAGAGTAAATTGAAATGTTTAAGAATTAAATTAGTAAGGGTGGGCTTTGGTCCTTTAGAAGAGCAAAGTTTGACCCCACTGCTAATTTTTGTCTTTATAACTCTATAATAAGGATATATAAGGATTGAGTTAGTAAGAGGAAGCTTTGGTCCCTTAAAAAAGCGAAGTTTGACCTCGTTACTAATGTCTTTATTCTTTTACTAAAAAAGAAAAGAAAGGAACAAAAGAGGATAATTAGTAGAGCTTACATAGAAAGAAAATAAAAAAAAATTGAAAATGGAATGTGTAAGTTGTCCTTGGAGAGATTCAATAAAAGAAATATAAATACAAGAGAAAAATAGATGCAGTATACTTTCCTACTAAATTATTGTGCTTAAGAAGTAATTGATGGGGTTTGATACACTTATGGAAGTAGATGAAGTATAACTAATTTTCTTTTGTTCTATTTGACTTTATGTTTACTTTATATCTTTGAAAGCTATCATTAAATCGTGAAGGTGAAGTTTGTTTTACTTGGATTAATGTTAGAATATTGATTGCTGTATTCTAAGAGTATAATGGGGTAGACACAAAATTAAGCCACTTTGAATGCTTTGTTAAATATACAATTGAAAAGTTGTTAAGTTTGAATGATTCTTTTTAAGTGTTTACTTAAGGATAAGCAAATCTTAAGTATGGGGAAGTTTGATAAGTATAAATCACTCTACAATTTTTAGGAACATTTAGGTATGAATTGACCATGATTGTGTTTGTTTCTCAAGTTCTTGGTACTTAATTATGTAATATATCAATTTCAAATGATTTAAGAGCAATCAGATGATATTTATTCAAGACCAAGTGAAGAAGAGATGAAATTAGACATGAACAAGGGGATTTAGAGCAATTATAGGTGTAATAAAAGAAGATTTGAGTGGCTAGCGCTCACTATTCCCTCTATCACGGCCGTGACCAAGGGAGTGACCAAGGTTAAAGTTATTTCTTCACCCGTTCATCATGACTATGACTCCACCTTAGAAGGACGATCATGTCCTCAATCATGAGCGTGATGAGGAGGAATATTTGTGATGAGAAGATTACTCCTCGAGTCACAAGCATGATGGGAGTGGATACGATGATTCTTTTTAAATTGTTTCACATAAATTGGTAAGTGGAACAAGTCTTAACACTAAGGGATGTCTTAAGGAGGTGTATTTTGAGCCCTTTGACGAGAATAAAAGAGATATACCAAAATTGTCAGATGAGAGAAGGAGGACATTAGATCTTATACCATATATCATATCACTAACTTACAATACACCTATTCATCCATCTTTATTCAATTTTATGGGTTGTTTAGTTTTTCTTCTATACAATCCTTAGTGTAAATCATATTCTTACTAAAATTACTTAAGAGAGTTGATGGGACTTTTTTGTTCATGTATTCATGAGATTGCTATAGTGAAATAAAAAGGGGTTTTCCTTGATTCCTTGTTCTATTTCTTTTTAATTATGATTTCTATTTATTTATACTATTCTTTTATCATGTGTGAGTAGTACGTTAAGACTTGCTACATTCGCTGTCACGAACTGAGGATGGTTTAGTCATGGCAGATGTCGTATACTGTATGAAGAACCCCTAATTAGTTATCCTTTCAATCAAGAACTCTTCACACAATATATAAGGCTCTACAACATATTAGCTTCCCAAAAACATATAGATTCAAATGATATCATCACATAACATATTTATATAACATTTAAATTGCAAAGTTTACAGTAAGCAGTAATTTAGTACATTTATGTCTATATTACTAACAAAATAAAAAGTACATAAGTAAAAGTTTACACAATCAGTTCTCTCAACACACTGAATAGCCCGCTCTTATCCAGGTCCTTAAGCTAATCTTTGGCATCCCATGGCCAACTTCAAAGAATAAGCCATCCTACAGCAAAAGTCTAAGGGGTATAAGCCTAAGCTTAGTGAGCAAAACCCTCAACCATATCACAAGCAAGTTATAAATACATTATATTCTCGCATATGAATGAATGAATAAATAGAATGCTTAACTAGTTACAATACGTAACTCAGATTTAATGCCCTCTGAAGTCAAGGTTAGAGTATATATCACACTAATTAGATTTGGGTATTATATTAGAACTTACTTTACTATGAAACTCTACGTTCCATATTTAAATCAAACAAGTCCTTTATTTTCATAAAAACTAAGTTTTAGTATAATTGTGAGTAGGCCCTTACATCTACACTCACTCCTAAACAGAGGCCTTTGGACTTGACTTTTAGCCAAGCGGTTGGCACCTATAACACCTAGTATTCTCGTGTGCCAAGGTAAGATCATTTTGTATGAGTGTACCGTATAGAACCAATAAATTTATAATAACAACCCCCAAATGGCCTCTTGCTACTTTCGTGTGATGTGACGGTCGGAATTTAGGTCAATGCGATGCATGTACCAATTTCTTTTTATTAGTTAAGTATAGTTAAGTCCAATTATATTGCGACCAAACAATATTGCATAAAATCACCATTTATACTACTATGCAACAACAATTTGTTATCCATATTTAAGGTAAATTCACAAATTAGCACACAATATCACACACAGGCATTTCCTGACCCCACAAAACATTCAATTAGCATAATCATTTAAGTTCATTAGCTATAATCATATATAAGCATGGAATTATAAGGTAAATACTCTTTCAACCATGACGACTCGCTCTAGTCATAATAATTTGTTGAAAGATTTTCACCCACGTTGGGATTCCCTAATCATTACGATATAACAACGATAGTAAGCAATTAAATTAGCTAGTGATCCATAGTGTCTAATTCTACTTAAATTACTATCGATTTTTATCCGATTGAACCATATCACTAATCGTATGTAACTTTTTCATTCTATATTTGATATTTACAATCTTATAGTCGTTTTTCATCATTTTCAAATGCACGTTCATACGGTGATATCCGTTTTGGATGTTAATACTCGTGTTTTAAGATATAGACTAAATTTATTGAAACTTTAACTATTGAAGCTTTAATATTCTTATTGGCTAGTTTTATATCTTATTTTAGTACTTAATGGTTTAATTAGCCATTAAATTCTTAAACTTAGATGATTATATATTGTCATTACTAATTTATGTGCTTAATTAAGACTAATTCAATTTAAGATGTGTTTTAGGAGTTTAAAGAGGTTTCGTCCCATATGTACGTGTATACATATATATTATTTTCTTATATCATCTTATACTTTTTTATTTTATAAGCTTATGTCACCGCTTATGTCATCAATTGCTTAAATATGTCCATACTTATCGTTATGTATTTATGTACCTTATACATATATTATATATATACTTATACTTCTAATATACTAGTATGTATACTTGTGTACTTATATATATACTAGTACATATACTCATATATACATACGGTTATATACATATTTTTATACATATTTTCGTATGCTTAGTATATCCTCTTGAGAAAGCTTCACAAATTTCACATTTTTGTACTTTAAGGGCTTATTTAGTAAAGTATATGTATATATAGTTAGTATATTCATTATTTTAGGTTACGTACATAAAGGATACTCATGTATAAGAGTATCCATACATGTGTTCATCAAGTGTATTCTTGTATACACATGCTTAAGCATATGTATATGTGTTCCTCTTCTAATTATCTAAGGATTTCCTACACTTAGACTAAGCATCTCACTAAACCCTTATATGTACACTTCTTATGTATTCACTTGTTGCATGTACATAGGTATTTCTATACTTCTAAACATGAATATGGAGCTTTCTACTTTCAGCAACATATATATACATATTATATAAAGTTTCTACACCAACCTAACTTATACATCTAGCTACTAAATAAGATGGAAAATCACATAATAACATACCTTTTTCTCCTTTATAATATGAAAAGGAAAACAAGTATATATGAGATGATGGTTTATTTTAGTAGTTGGAATTATGAAAGTAAAGTTGAGAAAGTGTTTGGAATTGAGGGAGCAAAGGGGGTCATGGTTTTGGTAAGGGAGAAAAGAGCTTTGTTTTGTGTTTTAAAAATGAAGACAAGTGGGGTCCTAGGTGGGGAAGAAGTGGACGACAAAGGAAGGGCAAAATTGGACAAAGATATGTGTAGAAGGTTAAGGAAAAAGGGAAGAAATCTCTAGATGACAATGACATTTTGTTAACTTTTTAACATGTTGACTTAGTCAACTCTTTAAAATTAAATGTAATTTGTGTGTATATAATAAGGTAATTAAGGAAAATTAAGGAAATGAAAGGAAATATGGAGTTTATTGAAATGATTAGTAAGAATAGGTAATGAGATCTGCCTCTGGGTATTTATATCCTATATACATTATGTCGTATGGTATTTAGTGTAACTATCATGAAAAAAAGTCATTTATGATACTAATACCTACTATATGTAATATAAGCATTAACTAAACACTTAACAACTTATAATACTAACCTAGTTATATAATTAGAAGATGAATGCGATCTATAATGCAATATCCTAGTTTCTAATAGATTACTTTAGTATTATCTGTATTTATAAATGATTGAAAGTTATCTTTGATTTTTTACTAATGAATTGGTAAGATACTAAGGATATATTGTCAATTAGGGTTTTAGAGTAAGTTATGGTGAATTAGTACTTTTATATTCTTAAAGTTATAGTTTTAGGGTTTTATCACTTTTAGGTACAATCTCTAGCGTTTATATATATTTAGAGTATAAAAATTCTATACGCGATTGAATCTTCGGTTGTTATTTTAGGTTTTTTATCTTAACTAGCCTTGTCAACTCTTAGGAATATCTAATATACTTGAGTATATTTCAGATGTTAGGTTGAAAAATTTAGGGGTTTACATCCACTTAGTATAATTAAGTGCATGGAATAGTAGTTTCCTGATGTTTGTTATTCCTGATGAATTGAACTTAATTAATCTAAGTACGGTATATGACACGATATTGACTTAGGCTAAATTTCAATAAAATATGTAGAGAAACAATTCTATTGAATAGTTCCAATTCATTAGAACACCTTACTATTAATAATAGATAGATTATTAGAAAAGTTGCTACATTTTTAGGAAAATTAACAAATTACATATCATTAATGCGATTTGATTTGGCTGTTAATTCATAAGATCTTCTAATAGACACAATTAGGATTAGATGTAAATAATTCTAAAATGAATGCTTACATACTAATGATTCCTTATAAATAACTGTCATTTAGATAAGATTAATGGTGATATTATGCTAATTAGTGAAGCAAGTCTGTCTGTTATGTGTGCTATTAGTAATTGTTTTTGTAATCATTAAGTTAGTGGCATTAGTTTGTGGATTAGTATAATTTAGCTAGTAATTTAGAGTGTTAATAAGTAATTACTTGACAAATTTGGATTGCTAGACAATAGGAAGATTAATTAGTACTAGTATTTATGGCAATTCTTGGTGGAGACGACCTTATACTCATCTGTGCTATAAAATGATAGGTACACTTGCTTATTGAGACATGTTAAGGATATAATAAAGGTTTATTAATTTTAAAATTCAAAAGCTCTAATTTTAGGTGATCATAAACTCATAAGACTAAATAAGAACTATATCTTAAAAATAAAAGATATACTAGAAACATGATTATATGTATGTAATTACTCATTATGTGTATTATATATACAAGTATATACATGTATATTAGTAAGTATACTAAATATTAACATAATATATATATATATATATATATATAATGCTAATAATTTAACTAAAAGTCCATTAAAACTTATCGACATAGCAAAGATCAATTTGGAATCAGCTAAAAAACTTCTATGACAATGGATTAGGTTAAAACAAGATGAATTAAAAAGTAAATGAACACAAATTAGACACCTCTTACTTGATTAGTAGGGGAAAAAAATTGCAAAAACTTCCATACAATCAACATCCACTCTTATAAATAGCAAAGGACATAAAAACTTCATTATTTTGGCAAGCTAAAATCTAAGATAGAGATAGAAAATAATTTGGAAATTAGAAACATTTTAGAAAAATTAAACCAAAAATAGAGGAAGGATTAGATTAAGTTAGTTCCCCAACCTCTAGGTGATATGCTATTGAACCTTGTTGATCCCTAATAGTCCACCCTATATGCTGTCAGTCTAATGAACCCCCACCAGCTAACGGTAGCTGAAGCTCTAATGAATACATGGTCCAATCTTTTGCCTTGTTTTTCCTTCATTTTTTAAAAATATTAAAATAATTCAAAAAATTGTGAAAAAATTTATTTTTAAGTTATTTTAAATATACTTTCATGTTTTATTATATTTTTGTAAAATTATGAATATTTTATATATATTTTTAAATAAGTTACTATTCATCCGAAAATTCAAATTCAAAATAAATGTACTAAATGATGTTGTTTCTTATTCAAAATTTTTATATAGAATACATATTGCATATAGTTAATTGCTATGTAGCTTGATTTTTTATTCATGTACTTTTAATATTTATTTTATTTTTTTACCCTAAAAATGGCTTTAAAAATAGGGTAAATTTAAGATAAAATGATTTTGTAAAATTAAAGGATGAAATTGACGTCTACTGACTTTTATGATTTATAATAAAGTCAAGATTTATTAAAAGTAATTTGCTATAAAAATGATAATATTTTTTTGATTAAATGCAATTTAGGGGTAAAAACGTAATTATGTATATATAGGTGATAAACCTGATAACATGAAACTACATACCGACCGAATTCCCCATATTTTTAAGAGTCTGAAAATTTTTGGAGAATTATTTGGTGACTTGAGCTATTTATTAAGTATTTAAAATGGCTTCATTTACTAACTAGGGTACAATCTTAACAAAACAAAGCTAAAATATGATCAATATTGAAATGAAATCCATACATATACATGCTGATCAAGTTTAATTATTGCAAAATTTTGTTGTGTTTTGTACTATTATGTGACACAGATTAGGGTATACTCAACTTAAGGCAAGAAATTACATATATTACTAAGCTATTTTAGGAAATTATGTAAAACTAGTAGTTGGTGCAGCTGTGTTGCGTGTGCAATAATCAAATGGAGTGACATAATAAAAAATTTCAAAAATAAAATATACAAAAATAAAATGTTATTTATTGAAAATACACATGGATCCCATTTTTCAAACACTTCATTTGTTTTTGCTAAATAAGCAAAAGATGAGCGTACTTTAAATGAATATTATCATCATATTATTTAAGCCAATTGTATCGATTTGTTTACTAGAAAACAAATGGTGTGAACCAAGAATAATAGAAAATGAAAACCGATAATAAAGATCACAAACTAAGTCTTTAAAATAATCATATATTTGAAAGAAATGCATCTTCTTTGATTCTTCACAATACGGAATGCTCCATTCCCAATTATAATTGTAAGCAATGCTTTAAATATTTCTTCACATCTCCAAATCACAAAAGAATTGAGAGAGCATAAAGAGTGAAAAAAATTCATAAAGAAGTGACAATTTCGAATGTACTATAAATTACAATTCAATTCTTTGTAGACATACCAGAGAGCATAATAATTTTACTTTGTTTATTCTTTAAACCTATTGAACTTATAAATGTCCTTTACTAGTTGTGTCTCTATTAATCTTTGATGTAGCTTTGGCATTGGATACTTCTTCTCTTCTTCTTTTTGGGTCATTCTGATGTTCCATTGTCAAACTTTCTACATCTATCTACTCAAAATTTAGAAAGGTGTATTAAAAAAATGCTTGCTATATTGAAGTCCTATATATGTGGTCAATTACATATAGATAATAAAGTCTTCATATTTATTGAGGTACTTTAGCAAACACTTCATAAGCAAAAACTCATTGAATCAATTACTCGAGGATAAATAAGTTTGGTCACTTTTGAAGGTTAAATTAAGATACAATTTGATTTTAGTAGTAAAATTTTAAGTCATTTTTATTTGAAATGAAACATAAAAAATGTAACCTGTTGCAAGACCAACGTCTTCCTCTAAAACATCCTTTATTCCATTCTTAAAAATATTTAAAGATAAAGAGATGAGTCTATTTGCTAGTTTAGTGACTTATCCATAAACAAATCTTTGAAACTTTATTTTTCATCCAAATTATAAATTTGGCAATTACAGATGTATCTTTATAAAGTGGTTAGTGAAACACATACTGTGGTACCATTTACTAAGAGAGCACCAAATTAATATCCTGTTCTACTTTTGAAATATTGAAATTAATTAATTAATCAATTACTACTTAGTCAAATTATTGCTTCCACTTTAATTGAGGATAATCATGTTAAAAAAAGGATTGAGTCTATTAGAGAAAAATAAACAATAGCTTACCCACTAAACATCTCATATAAACCTAAAATATGGAAGAACCTTGAGCAAAAAAATGGAGCAAGGTACCTATAAGAATGTAAAAAACATAGTAAGTAATCATTAAATTTCATAGATGGTTGAGAATTTTGATTTACTAATAACAACAACAATGGTGAAATGTCAAGACAACAAAAGAACTTATCATAGTCATAACTTAGAGGGCTTTATTGTAGTTGGTTTTAATTCCCACACCGAGATGCCGTAATTAGGATACTCTCAAAAGAGATAAGTATATAGGTGATGTTGGGAGTTTTTGTCTTGTTAAACTAAGGGATAAATGCATGATTTACTTTGGAATTCATAGACATAGCATCTCTTATTAGTAGAAACAAACTTCTAATAATCAAAGATAAAAAAATCAATCAAATTTTGGACTCAATTTTACAAACAAAACCTATCACAATCTATACATATATTTCTAAAAGTTCATATCAAAACAACTATACAATCAACAAATTTTGAAAAATCACAAAAAGCTTTGAAATTTTCAACATTAACTCACTTACTTCAATAATCAACCTTTTTCTTCAAACCCTAAATTAGACTCACCTTAGGTTCTTCAAAATTTCCATAAAACCAAATTATCAAACAAAAAACCCAAAAATGTTAATCTTCAGTTAAATCTTATGTTGCATAAAGCATAAAGAATGAAAATTAGAAAAAAAAAACCCAAGTAATTTGCATTGAGTATTCAATAAAGTAATGGATAAAATTCCTTATCTTTTATAGAAAATAAAATGCAAACCAATTATTATTCTTAACCCTACTTTGTTATTTTACCACTTATAAACTTGAAATGACTATGATTAAAAGCTGAAAAAGTTCACAAAACAAATATATTAATTATATTATTTGATAGATCATTTTACAGTGAATATGAAAAGTACAAAAAGTTAGCATTTTTATCTAAAATTATTCATTCATATTGAAACCTTAATATTTCTATTCAAAATAAAAGAAGAGAGTGAAGATAATGTACCAGCTAATTTTACAATGAATAGAAAATGTTAGTATTTTTCTCTGAAATCGTTCAATCATATTGAAACCCTAATATTTTTGTTTGAAAAAGAAGAAGAGAGTAAAGACAAGGTATCGGTTGAATTACCTTTTGATATAAATTATCTAGGCTTAGGGTTTTTCATTTGGTCATTATAATGTATTTCATGAGGGGATTTGTATACGAGAAAGTGAAGGAGAAGATGGGGGAGAGAGAGAGAGAGAGAGAAGAAATTGCATACTGTAGTCAATTTTTATTAGAGAGATTAAGGGGAAATGAGAGAAATTGAGTTAGTTTGACAATTTTATCCATGTTTTAATACATTAATAGTTTACAAAAGTTAATTTGGTGTTGGTTTTTTAAATATATAAGATTATACTGTAAGCCTAAATAATAATTTCATTATAGGTAGTTACTTAAGCCCTAAAGGGCTTTAATAATATAGATATAGCTTATTTATATTATATGAATATAATATGATAAGGCTTGTTATAGGAATATATAAGTATAATAGAAAATAAGAAAATACCCTTTAGAAGTCATCTCTCGAAATAGAACTCGTAATATGTATCATCAAGTTTGTATAAACCTAGTGACACCACTTTTACTAAAATTGAAGAATCATAGGTAATATAATACAATTTCTATAACATTCTGAAAATTTATGTATTATGATAACCCTATTGTAACTGAAACATAACTTGATTAATTAAAAGTACATTCTAATGTGATAGAAACGATATATTATAAGTAATAATGTAATTACGTATATTATCGATACTTAATAACTTCACATAACTCTATAATAGAACTATAATAAATATATATTTAAATAATAATATACCTTAAATATATATATATTTATATATATAACTTCATAATGAAATAAATGAGTAGGTAAAACTCTAATGTTTTTGTAACTTTTATGAAAACTAAATCTGGGTTTTATACGTATAGAATCTCTTAGTGAGCAAAGCATCAGCAATACAGGTCTTCCATAGTGAGTGTTAGGATAGATAAGTTGGGATCATTGCTTTATCAC